>JASEVX010000261.1:0-75000 GCA_031761405.1 Serripes groenlandicus
CAGATCTTCCCCCGAAGGTATAGGGTAGTACTCGACAGTGCTCGCAGGTTTCCGACTATTTTTGCAAAAATGCGACCGATCGACTAAAGAAAGGATCGCGTACTATCGGGACCAAAACAATCCTTGGTGAAATGGCCGCTTTACACAGGTTGAAATCGTCGTTCTGGTTCCGTTTTGTGTTTTAAATGATAACACATGTAAAGAAAAACAGTAATTCCAGTTAACAGTTTGATTAAAAATAACCGCTGCTATATGTTGATATTAATCTCCGTATATCTCCAAAAACATATACGTTTCAGGGAATTTTAAGCTTTTATTCGGGCTCTAGTAAATATAAAGTTTTGCCAAAAAGAATGTAGGTTGCTTAAAGTGGATTCCGTCATATTGCTGTTCATAAGAGAAAACTATCGACAGATCTTTGAGAAATTAAAGACTTAAAAAAAAATGCACTTAAGTGATGTTTATTTGGCATCCAGATATAGGCCTTCTTTTTTCAATGACCCATATATGTTATACTTATATAACAAAAACGATCTAAGTCATATTTTCTTAAAGTCGTGTGTATGCTCTTTGACTTCCTATAGTTAAATCTTGTTCGAACAAATGAAATGACTTCTGTGACATCCTAAACATTAAGGCGAACTGTATACGGTCGCCTTAAGATACGTTCGCCTTAATGTATGTTTTTTTAGCACCGAAGTTCGCCTTAATGAAGGATACATACTTATTAGTCGCCGGGCAGAAGCCCGCGACTTCTATTTTTAATAGCTTTTCGGAAATCACATGGGAGGGCGGCTTATTATTAGAAAGAAACAAATCTAGATGATTTGAACATATTACAATTGTGGTTGTTTACGAACACTAATAAATGACACATCTAAAATGAAATAAATATTCCGATTTTTTAATGTTTGCAGTTTTTTTTATTTCACTCGCATTTAAGTTTTTTGTCTTATTTACGAAGACAAAAGTGGTCCTTCAAGACGTGAACCAACACCCCCTAATGCAGACTCTTATGTGTCATCATTGAGGTCAATTTCGGATTCTCCTTTTAATAGCAATTTTAACTTACTAAATGTTGTTTTCATGTTCAAAGAGATGTCTTGATTTGTGTAGAATTCATTTAATAATGTTAATCCATGAATATCTAAAGTAGGAACTGTTTCTAAGCTAAATATAGACCCTATTCTGTTGTGTAGTTTCGTGACCTTTAACATCGATTTTCGCGCATGCGCATTTCGATATGAAAAAGCGAGTGATATTATTTTATTTTAGACAAGTACAAGACGAATGTTTGACGCAAAGCGTCAAAGAGAAGCCGCAATATTTCGTTGTACATGTAGAAATAAGAAAAAAAGATCATTTTTATATCCACAAACAATAGAACAATTTAAACTGTAGACGGTAATGCTGATATATTTCTCCTTTTGAAGACTTTTGTTTTCTTCAAATTACCTCCCTTTAAAGCAATACCAGGATATTTACCTTGTGATTCGAATAAGATTGACAAACATTGAAATTATATGAATGAATACTATTATTTAAATAAGTAACAACAGCAAAATTAAATTTAAGCCAGATAAATGTGTACACATTTCGTTAATTTTTTATAGATACCCTAATGTATAGGTATGTATATCAAATTTATAACCAAATGTTTTCATTACTACGTTCCTAATGTTTGAATAGACTAAGGAAAGTCAAGAATACATAAATAAATCAATGCAGTCTTTTCCGGCGACATTGATGCCTTGCATCAACTTTCTCTTTGTATATATATATATATATATATATATATATATATCTCTTCTCTCTGTCTCTCTATCTCTCTCTGTCTCTGTCTGTCTCTGTATGTCTATGTCTGTCTCTCTGTCTGTGTCTGCCTGTCTCTGTCTCTCTATGTCTGTATATCTCTGTCTGTTTCTCTCTGTCAGTGTGTGTCTATATGTCAGTGTATGTCTGTCTGCTCTCTCTCCCTCTCTATGTCTGTTTGTCTGTCTGTCTGTCCGTCTGTATGTCTGTCTGTCTGTCTGTCTGTCTGTCTGTCTCTCTCTTTTCTCTCTCTCTCTCTCTCTCTCTCTCTCTCTCTCTCTCTCTCTCTCTCTCTCTGTATGTCTCTGTTTGTTTCTCTGTCTCTGTCTGTCTCTCTCTCTGTCTCTCTCCCTCTGTCCGTCCCTCTCTGTCCCTCTCCGCCTGTCCTCTGTCTTTCTCTCTGTCTCTCTCTCTGTCTCTCTATTTCTGTCTGTCTGTCTGTCTGTCTGTCTGTCTGTCTGTCTCTCTCTCTCTCTCTGTCTCTCTGTTTATGTCTGTCTTTGTCTGTCTCTGTCTATCTCTGTGTATCTATGTATGTCTATGTCTGTCTCTGTCTGTCTATGTGTCTGTCTCTGCCTATGTCTTTATCTCTCTATGTCTCTCTCTCTCTCTCTCTCTCTCTCTCTCTTCTCTCTCTCTCTCTCTATCTCTCTCTCTCTCTCTCTCTCTCTCTCTCTCTCTCTCTCTCTCTCTCTCTCTCTCTCTCTCTCTCTCTCTCTCTCTGTATCGGGCTGTCTGTCTTTCTCTCTCTGTCTCTATATCTCTATCTCTGTCTGTCTGTCTGTCTGTCTGTCTGTCTGTATGTCTGTCTGTCTATATGTGTGTGCGTGCGTGCCCGTGTGTGTGTGTGTGTGTGTGTGTGTGTGTGTGTGTGTTTACATTACCATATTTGTTACCGTATTTGTCATAGTTATCTTGCAATAGACATGCTGGCACATACTAGACGCATTAAGGACACACACACACACACACACACACACACATACACAACGCTGTGGATGGGGTAAAAAATGTAAAAATGTAAGTCGAGAAATTATAACTTCATTATTAGTCTTCGTTCTGCATATTTGTGATATTCGGCATTGCCTATTAACAGCAGTAATTTTTATAATGTTTTCCTGCTTAAAATACCGTTTACATCTGTGATAAAAATGTTCAAATTGACAATATCGTATAAGCAAATATATAAATAATTACAAGTTCGATATACATCACTTGATTTTTTTCTTTGATAAGTTAACGCATCAGCTTAGGCAGCAGCATTGTGATAATTGACGTGATTCAATAACATAACATAACATAACATAACTTATCACATAAAGCCCTCTATTGAAGTGTTAAAATCCGATTGCATAAATGTCATATGACACTACTAATTTGGTTTCCAGTCTTACGTTAAGGTATTTACAACTCGGAAACCAAACAATGAAAATATCGTAACGTCAGCGGTTTGAAGTTAAAATGTTAGTCACTTTGGCTCCAAAATCGGCAAATTTTGTATATAGTATTTTTAAATACGCCTCATAAATCACTTTATGTGATAAATAGAATATCTCATTCGTGTAACATATTTAATAAACTCGTAAATAAGTCTGAATATAACGGTCGCCTCGGTTCGCGGGATATCATCTTAGTTAAATCGTTAAATAAAAGTGATAATAAATAAACACTCTTGAAATAGAGAGAGATAGAGAATTTTTTGAATGGTGATAAATAGAGAAATTAAGAGGTAAGGTAAAACGGCTAACGTTTTACATATTTGGTCAACTTCTCATTTTCTCATTTTCATTGTGTGCTGCAGAGTACAGATTAATCAGTAATCTTCTATGCCAGTCCCACGGTATGCATTAAATTACATGATATAAACAGAAGAACTTAATTCAATTGTATATGTAAGTTTAAGTGTTGAGAGTAGTTTATATGTTTTTCCTATAAAACGTGTCTACGACAAATATATGTTTTTTACAATTTACTACAACGATACGGTGTGTAATCTCCACTCACTGAAACCATGCAGATTAGCAAATATGTGAATTTCCGAAATTCAGAGTTTAATTATTACTAGAGACATATAACTACATATATGTATGTATATGTCTCTGTTAATACATACAGTTGAACACATTGTGTAGTGTGGGGGAAATGGTTCAGTAAACGATGAGAGAATAAACATGAATGAAAAGGTTAAGTTTCTGTTCTGTGAAACAAACAAGAAAAAGTAAATTCCAGTTATACATTCTTCCTAGGACATTCCTTCAGTAAAAACACTTTTAACATGTTTAGAATGTAAAGGGGCGTTAAGCATGAGGCACATCAGCTCCATAACAACACATGGTATGGAGTTTACTTTCCAATTTGGCGGTATTCATTTTCTACATTCTTCAACTCTATAATTTGTATAAAGTAGTGATGAACGAAAAAATCATATTGTACACTATGATCGGTCTGCGCCTACACAAATAACTCGATCTTAAACGTGTTATAGGTCATGTTAAACACATGATTAGCAAATCCAGATAATCAAAATATATTTGTTTATATATACAATGTATATTCTACATGTATTTAGCATCCACCTGGATTTGACAGCCACAGCTTAACTCTCCTGTGTGTGGCTGCCAAATACAAGTGAGTCTAATTATTTGCAATGGATTTATAAGTAATATACTAGATTGTTTCCTTCTACATGTCATATATAACCCTATGCATATTCTAACGGAAACGCTATTAGAGCATCCCTAAATGTGTCCGCCAATATAACTTTACAATATGCCTAACCAAGACTATAACAATGGTAGCAATGGCTAACCCTCCTTGGCGTCCAGGATTGTGGGGTTTGCATTACGACTTACTAACTGGTGTAAAATCACGCTCGGTGACTGCTTCCTGATGTCATAATCAGTACTCGAGCCGTTTTCGTGGGAAAATCCCAAAGGCAGAACCCGCTCATCACGGGATTCGAACCCGGGACCTTTGGCACGTGAGGCCAATGCTCTAGCACTGTACCACTGCCTTCCACAGTAGTCTCTTAATTATTTAATCCTTTCTCTCCAGATTGTTTACAAGATTGTCCTTCGGACCCAATATGACCCATACTCGAACTTGACCTTGATGTCATTCAGACAAACATTCTGACAAGATGACAAGCTGCTGAAGCAAAACTAAATGTCGCCTCTAGAGAGTAAACAATAGTTTCCTTCAATTTGGCCTAGTGACCTAGTGGTTGACCCGACATAACCCATTTTCGAACTTGGCCTACATATCATCAAGAAAATAAATATGACAATGCTCAAAGTAAAAATTGCGTCCTCCAAAGTGTTAACAAGATTTCCCTTCAATTTGACCTGGTGACCTAGTTTTTTACCGACATGACCCATATTCGAACTTGGCCTAGAAATCAGCAAGATACACAAACTGAATAAGTTCATGAAGGTGGCCTCAAGAGTGTTAACAAATAAATCGTTGGCGACGGACGAACGACGGACAAAAGGCGATCACAAAAACTTACCTTGAACATTTCGTGCTCTATTGAGCTAAAAATGCGTAAAAAACTGAATGCTTAAAGTTAGTGTGTGTATACCACGTGACATTTACGTCACAAATGCTACGGTGGACAGAAATATTTTACTTCAGTTTAGAAGTAAAAACAAAGGTAACTTTTTTATTTCTCCATCATTTTTAATGAAACATGGCGCAGTCTACGCCGCTTACAGAGCCCTGTCTCCGGTTTTTCAACGGAGTTTGATTAGTGGTTTAGTTTCTTCAAACACTTCGATGAACCTTTTCTCAAAATTGATTGATATCGCCGACAGCCGGAGCATTATCAAAACTGGAATTTGAGAATAGATTCGTCGAAGTGTTTGAAAAAACTAGACCACCAATCAAACTCCTGTAACAACCCGGAGATAGGACATTGTAAGCGGCGTAGACTGCGCCATGTCTCATTATAAAGGGTGAAGAAATAAAAAAGTTACCATTGTTTTTACATTCTTAACAAGAGTAATTATTGCTGTCTGACCATGCAAATATGACGTCAAAAGTTACGTGGTATACCACACTAAAAGTGGTAAATGTTGATTTCGTCCGAAAATAATAATTACTCCGCATGTGGATAAAAGTTTTTTGTGTTTTTTTCGGTAAGACCAATTCCAAAATTGTCCGTATTGGATATGGCCGGACCCCCTATCTCACCTACGTGTATACTCTATATTCACCCTAGTTACGCCTTTCCCACACGTAGTCCCATGCTTATACAAGAGACCATTCACACATAACATAAGTATTATTTCTTTGCCAACAATGTGCAATAACCATTGAACGATGATTCTAAATATTTAACATTATCTCTGCATGTTCCTTATTTTAAAAAAAAATGAATTTACTTGAAAAGCGTTTAAACTTATATCACGGCGTTTCCTGGGTTACCATTATCAGACCTACCGGTATTATATATCCTGAAATATAACTTGAAACTATACATTTATAAGTAGTAGAAATTGCATTCTCTTCAATGGTTTATATTCCTTTTCAGCGGCCACTCTAGGGGAAAGGCAGAAAGCAGGAGATATAGTTCTGTTTTCAGACTGAACACCGCACTCTTGGCATGGACAAGCTTGAGGTCACACGTTAACTCTTGTACAAACAGTTGAAATATATTATAATGGTTATCTCCCTTAGTGTATAACGCTATTAAGCCATATTCCACCACAAACACACCAAATCTGCAACAGACGACGTTGAAAACATACCATCAAACATATGGACAATTTCAATTAATAAGGATCATCAGAATTTTAAACATTATGAGCAATCTCTCCTTTTGTAGTAATATTTTCAAAAGCCTTCTGCTGCAGGCGTGTCAAAATTCCCTATCAATTGCGATTATTTATAAAGAAGCATTTAAATCATTGGAAATATGTATTTCATGTTAAAATGTGTCGAAGCTATTTTTTTTAACAATTGCAGCTGTAAATTGCCAAACACTTTTACAATTATGCGGTTCACCCATAAGCTTTACGGAATTGTAGTAACGTATTGCAATTATTTTAGGAAAACTTTATCGGACATTGACGAAAGAATATTTTTCTTATCAACCGATTTTCGAATGCAGTGGTCCAATTAACATATTCAGGCAACCGCGGTCAATCATTTAACACAATAATACATAACCCTTTCCCACATGCAGACATATGTTGACGCGTCTGCAGCAGACGACTATGAAATCACTGGCAAAAGTAGATAATGCCCATAATGTTTTAACTCTTTTAAATAATACAACTTTCCCTTCTCGAGATATTCGATAATCTTGCTGAGATGTTTTTCAAAGCCGTCTGCTTCAGATTTGTTGTATGTAGGAAAGGGTTAAAAGTGTTTACCTAGTAATCTAACGTTTGCGATCTCAGGCTACTTTGCGATCCATAAGTTACATTGGTAATTTTATTTTTTAATTCAATCATGTATTTTTTCCTTGCTCCCATTTAGTCCATGTGGGCAGAGACATGCTATCCGAGATGTGTTTGACATGTGAGCCATTCTACGAGAAAATCTACATTGTGGACTCGCCGTAAAATATCGACTCGGATCAGCCTAAGCAAATCGCGCAGGTTAACCCGGACATACACGTTTTGCCTCCTGTGGATTTTCTGTTTCAGGAATAAGTACTATATACCTCTATCCCCCTGAGATGGAATATGTCGGCTGATCTGTGTCGATGCATTACGCAGAGTCAATAATGTTGGTTTTCTCCCTGAACGGCTCATATGTTTTGAACTTTACATAAATAACCTGTTCAACATCTCAACATGTACGTACTGCATTGTTTTCTCGAGTGCGTTATTTTCTCAAACCAAGTACATTTTATTGCCAAATTTTAAAATGGTACGACCGAAAATTAGCAATGGATTGGTGGACATGGAGCCATAGTATTCAGAGCTCGGCTATGTTATACATTTGGTCTCGTTGTGAATTATTGAATTTAAAAATCGGTTTACATGGAAGTCAAACTTATGTTGGTTTAAAGCAGACACAATTCCGAAAATAAAGCACACAACGAAAATGTCTGTAGTTGAGAAGTTGATCGGTCGCACGATCGCAAAATTCAATCCACCGCCATATAGAGAAATGTCCGCCAAGTCGGCCTCTGTGTACTATTAACGTATTGGTTATTGCTTGTGCATTGGTGGCATCAAGTACGGGTAAAGTACAGGGTCCGTCAGCTCATGACAGTTCAAATCAAGAAACAGGGGACATGTTCCTGTAAGTTACATTAAAACACAGACGGTGGAAAAACAGTTTTATTTCCGACAAGGTTATATCGTACTGGAGTGCTAGCTACGGGGTCGGCTAATTTGCTACATCGAAAAACATATCTAGACATGATTAGCTAAAGTTTGTTATACCTGATGTTTGATGCTTTTGTTGTATGATTAATGGATTGAGCTGGTATGTTATGCAGAGTAAAAACAAAGACCTGAATGCTCATGAAAGGGACTAAATTTAATGTCTTCTTTTTAAGTTGAAATGATGTCAACGTCTTTTCAGAATAGGAATGTGCCGAGAATGTTTCCAGGGAAAATCAAACGTCAAATGTACGTGACCCATGGCGATCCATCAAGGAAGTACATCTAACGATACCTTCAAGCAGACACTGGACAACCTTAAAACTTAAACTTAAAACTTTGAAGAGACGTTTGCAGAGACGATGTATTAACATGTTAGGAAAGCTTAAATGCGAATTGAACTGCATTGATCAAATTAATTATAAATAAGATTATGAACAGCTTCTATCGTGCCTTTTATATCGTACAGTTGTTGCAATAAAAGTAAAACGTTGAATGCATGAGTTTTAATAATCATAAGTTGAAGACCTTTCGTATAATATCCCTGATATTGGTTGACGTATTTGATTTTTTTTTTTTTAATTTTGCTGACCATTTTCTGCGGAGTAAGTGCCATATAGAGAATCTAAGTTTTTAAGATGTAACCATGACCTTCTCCGGTGTACAATCCTTTATCTGAACTCTTGGACTAGTTTTATAAACATGATTTGGACGTCGAACGTTTGTCTTAAATACAGCCGAAATACGGGTAGATGCCGTTACAAAACATACCCTTTCAACGTGGGTTAATATCCCAAACAGTCCAGATGGATTCCGTTTTTTAGGATTAGATTAATACGTCACCAAAATGGCGTGAATAGCCCAGTCGTTCTTAATGTTCCAATCTCGTGCATTTTGACATTTGATACCACGCCTTCCGATGTTTTGGAATTCTTCGTAATTACGATTAACTTGCATCCTTCTAAAATCATTGTTTTTAGACATGGGCGTTTTCCAGAGGCTTCCATGCTGCATACATTTAGACTAAAACGATTGAAACAAGTCTCTGTCGGTGTTCGTATGATTAGGCTCATTTATAGCATTACCTGCACATTATTCATTATTATTTATTGATTCAATGCGCGTATAAGCTCATTATACAATTACCTGCACATTATTCATTATTATTTATTGATTCAATGCGCTTATAAGCTCATTATACAATTACCTGCACATTATTCATTATTATTCAATGCGCTTATAAGCTCTTTATACAATTACCTGCACATTATTCATTATTATTCAATGCGCGTATAAGCTCATTATACAATTACCTGCACACTATTCATTATTTTTCAATGCGCTTATAAGCTCATTAAACAATTACCTGCACATTATTCATTAGTATGCAATGCGCTTATAAGCTCATTATACAATTACCTGCACATTATTCATTATTATTCAATGCGTTTATAAGCTCATTATACAATTACCTGCACATTATTCATTATTATTCAATGCGCTTATAAGCTCCTTATACAATTGCCTGCACATTATTCATTATTATTCAGTGCGCTTATAGGCTCATTATACAATTACCTGCACATTATTCATTATTATTCGATGCGCTTATAAGCTCAGTATACACTTACCTGCACATTATTCCTTATTATTCAATGCGTTTATAAGCTCATTATACAATTACCTGCAAATTATTCATTATTATTCAATGCGCTTATAAGCTCATTATACAATTACCTGCACATTATTCATTATTATTCAATGCGCTTATAAGCTCATTAAATAGTTACCTGCACATTATTCGTTATTATTCAATGCACTTATAAGCTCATTCTACAATTACCTGCACATTATTTATTATTATGCATTGCGCTTTCTTGTCTTTTATAACATTAGCTGCACATTACTTATTTGTATTCATTGCGTTTATTTACCTTTTATTACATTACCTGCACATTATTCATTGCGTGTATTTGCCTATTTTAATATTACCTGCACATTATTCAGTATTATTCATTGCGCTTTCTTGTCTTTCATTGCGTGTATTGGCCTAAAATTACATAACATGCACATTATTCAGTATTATTCATTGCGCTTATTTGCCTTTTTTAACAATACCTGCACATCATATCGTATTCTTCATTGCGATTATTGAAGTATTTAAACATAACCTGCACATTAATTATCATAATTCATTGAGTTTAGTGGCCTATTATGACATAACCTGCACATTATTCATTATTATTATTTGCGCTGATTTGCCTATTTAAACATTACCTGCACATTATTGATAATTATTTATTGCACTTGCTTGTCTTTTATTACATTAGCTACACATTATTCATTATTATTCATTGCGTTTATTATTGCATATCCTGCACATTATTCATTGCGTGTATTGGCCTATTATTAAATTACTTGCACATTATTCAGTATTATTCATTGCGCTTATTGGCCTATTTTAACATTACATGCACATTATTCATTATTATTCATTGTGCTTATTTGGGGTCCTACTAAATACTGCAAGGACTACAAGGACTACAAGGACTACACAAGGACTACAAGGACTATAAGGACCAGAGTGTAGATGCAGAAAATAAAATACAAGGACTACAAGGACACTCTACAGGGTAATATGCATCTACACTCTACAGGGTGGTCTGTACCTACACTCTACAGGGTTATCTGCACCCACACCATACAGGGTGATCTCCACCTATACCATACAGGGTGATCTCTACCTACACTCTACAGGGTAATCTGTCCTTGTCATACTACAGTCGTACTTGCATGTCCTTTTATTTTCTGCATCTACACTCTACAGGGTGATCTGTACCTACACTCTTCAGGGTGATCTGCACCCACACCATACAGGATGATCTCCACCTACACCATACAGGGTGGTCTGTACCTACACTCTACAGGGTGATCTGCACCCACACCATACAGGGTGATCTCCACCTACACCATACAGTGTGATCTGTACCTACACTCTACAGGGTGATCTGTACCTATACCATACAGGGTGGTCTGTACCTACACTCTACAGGGTGATCTGCACCCACACCATACAGGGTGATCTGCACCCAAACCATACAGGGTGATCTGCACCCACACCATACAGGGTGATCTGCACCCAAACCATACAGGGTGATCTGCACCCACACCATACAGGATGATCTCCACCTACACCATACAGGGTGGTCTGTACCTACACTATACAGGGTGATCTGCACCCACACCATACAGGGTGATCTCCACCTACACCATACAGGGTGATCTGTACCTACACTCTACAGGGTAATATGTCCTTGTCATACTACAGCCGCCCTTGCATGTCCTTGTAGTCCTTGTATTTTATTTTCTGCATCTACACTCTACAGGGTGGTCTGTACCTACACTCTACAGGGTGATCTGCACCCACACCATACAGGATGATCTCCACCTACACCATGCAGGGTGATCTGTACCTACACTCTACAGTGTAATCTGTCCTTGTCATACTACAGCCGTCCTTGCAAGTCCTTGTAGTCCTTGTATTTCATTTTCTGCATCTACACTCTACAGGGTGGTCTGTACCTACACTCTACAGGGTGATCTGCACCCACACCATACAGGGTGATCTCTTCCTATACCATACAGGGTGATCTGTACCTACACTCTACAGGGTAATCTGTCCTTGTCATACTACAGCCGTCCTTGTATGTCCTTGTAGTCCTTGTATTTTATTTTCTGCATCTACACTCTACAGGGTGGTCTGTACCTACACTCTACAGGGTGATCTGCACCCACACCATACATGATGATCTCCACCTACACCATACAGGGTGATCTGTACCTACACTCTACAGGGTGGTCTGTACCTACACTCTACAGGGTGATCTGCACCCACACCATACATGATGATCTCCACCTACACCATACAGGGTGATCTGCACCTACACTCTACAGGGTAATCTGTCCTTGCATGTCCGTGTAGTCATTGTAATCCTTGTAGTCCTTGTGTAGTCCTTGTAGTCCTTGCAGTCCTTGTAGTCCTTGTAGTCCTTGTAGTCCTTGCAGTATTTAGTAGGACCGCTTATTTGCCTATTTAAAACATTACCTGTACATTTAACATTTTTATTCATTCCACTTATTTACCTTTTATAACATTTCTTGCACATTATTAATTATTATTCATTGCGCTTATTGGCCTATGATAACATAACCTGCAAATTATTTATTATTATTCATTGAGTTTATTGTCCTATTATGACACAACCTGCACATAATTTATTATTATTCATTGCGTTTATTGTATTGGCCTATTATAACATAACCTGCAGTTTATTTATTATTATTCATTGTGTTTATTGGCTAATTATGACATAACCTGCACATTATTCATCAGTATTCATTTCGCTTATTGGCTTATTATAACATAACCTGTAAATTATTCATTATTATTCATTGCTCTTATTTGCCTACCTAAAACAATTGCCTGCACTTTTAACATTAGTATTCATTCCGCTTATTTTCCTATTATAACATAACCTGCACATTATAAATTATTATTCATTCCGCTTATTGGTATGTAATAACATAACATGCACATTATTCAGTAGTATTCATTGCGCTTACTCGCATATAATAGCATTACTTGCACATTAGTTAGTATCATTCAGTGCGTGTATTGGCCTATTTACGAACATGGCACTAGAATCCCCACAAACATTTATTTCATTTTGACAAGTTGTTTATAGATATATATGAACAAAATAACGATGTTGGTACGCACACGTAGTTTTATATGCGTAAATTAAGTTGTGTCTACAAGACCTACGAACATAATAAAGAATGTATAGAGATAGGGCTTTTCCCAACTACGACTTCTCCAGCATTCAAATTATTTCCAGTTCCCGGCCGCTGCGTACAATAATGTTATTTATTGGGGTTTAACGCCGTATGCGACACTGTTTCGGTCATATCTCGGCGACCAGCTCACCTAACCATGAGTGTCCTGGCTTTCTCACACCAGTATTCCACAGTCTTTCCAAGCAACTGGCTGCTTTTCCATTAATAGTAAGCCCAATCGTGGAAGCTGAATGACGTCTGTCGCATTTACTCTTTTTAAACATCGGAAAGAATGTTTGCTGAGCCGGGGTTCGAACTCACAAACCCTGGATTGACACCCCGCCTCGCTCCCAACCGGGCTACCGAGACTTGACTGCATATAAATAAAACTGTAATTAGTATTCCTCGCATTAAAGACAATGTTGACGGCTGTCCCTGTCAAATACATTCCGTTCGTAAATCATCAATATCCCGTAAATGTGCATACCATTTCTAACACTTTCCTCGTAAGGCAAGCATCAATCCTAGAAGACTGTTAAAAAGCAGACATGGGATATAATGAATGTGTTCTCTCCTTTCCTTTCAATGTTTTCTTTTATATAATAATGTTCTTTTTTTTCTGTGATATTAAAGTAATCTAAACGTAGAGTTACACGTAATGAGTGAACACAATGGTACACCAATTAGTGATTTCCCTCATACAGATGTATTCTGAATCATCTGCAGCTAAACGACTTTTGTCAAAAGGAGAAATTGCTAATAATGAGCATTGTTTTCATTTTGTCACACTGTTTTCAACTGTATGCAATACGTGTACTCCTATTTATATATGTAATCCAAAGTTATATGTAGACGTTTTCAAAGGCTCCTGCTACATATGTATTGTATGTGGTAAATGGTAAACGAGTTCTATTCTATGACTTTTATTGTACCCATGCGCATGGTTTGTATATTAATGAGATTAAAAGTATCAAGCAAATTTGCAAAAAAAACTTTATCAACAAACTATTAGAAAACTAATTAGAGCAACGGAGACTTTTCCAGTTATGTTTTCTCATTCAACGAATAACTTTATCTCGTTGCAAATACCTTTTCTTCTCGGTACAGCAAGAGTTCGCCCTGCGGATGAAGTGCAATTCCCGAGCTTCCCGGGACGATAATACGCCCCGGGGGACGTAATATATCGCGGTAATTTGTTGATATAGACGTCGCGTGGGATACTAATTAACTCGTTAATTCTACATTGATAAATCGTGAATATAGCCAGATTTGATGGACGATTGATAGATTTACAAGATGGGACCCCGATAACGAGAACATTACATCTAATTCGTATCGAGTTTAGAACGTACCGGAACCGAATTGCGGCATCATTTGAAACAAGAATTAGTTCTAGATTCCTGTTTGAAAGTATTTCCCACATATGCATGTGCATCATAACGAGAAACGTATCGAAGTAGAACGTACCTATACAAAATATATGGGGAAAAAATTCGAAATTTGGAATTTGAAAAATATATAGTAAACAATAAGGAATCAATATGAGCAATTTCTCCGTTTGTTCACAATGCTTTTTAAAAGTCATCTGCTGCAAATGTGTCACATTTCGTCTGTATCAGGGGAGGGTTAATTAAACCGTACTGGTACCGGAACAGAATTGCGGCATGATATGAAAGCACGTCTGCTAAAACAACGGGTTCCTCTGCGCTCTACGTGCATACATTGATGCGATTATTTGAGCCACCGTTGGAAGCTTTATAATGTCATGCGTGTATAATAATCGACGATACTTTACTTTAAACATATGTTATTGCCCACAAAATATACTTACAGAATAACATTTAGAAAGTTTACAAATAAACATCTTATACGCAAACGGGTCTGACCACAAGTTCCCACAACTTAGATACGGCCAACCCTTAACCGATGCTACGAAATAACTCATGTGGTCAAATGAGCTTTTAGATTCCTTCCATCAAATTGTCAGCTAAGTTAACCCTTTCCCACCTGCAGACGCATTTTGACGCAATAGCAGCAGAGGATATATGATAATGATATGTATCATGATAAGCAATTTCCCATCTGGCCACATTTCTTTCATCTTTTTTTTTAACAATTAAGCTATCTTTTATTGTTTTAGTCACAATGTTTTCAAAGTCGTCTGCTGCCTATTTGCTGTATGTGGGAAAGAGTTAATAGGCTTGATGTCATTCCTTAAATGCAAAACAATAAGATGGCTTTAGACGTCATTCACGTATTTGCAATATGAGCCGTCCCGCGAGAAAACCAACAGTGTGGACCCGGATCGGCCTAAGCATGCCGTGCAGACTTACCCGGATAGACACTTTTCGCCTCCTGTCGCATTTCTGTTTCAGGAATCATTACTCTATACCTCTATCCCCCTGAGACGGAATGTGTCGGCCCGAATCAGTATGCGCGGAATGCGCAGGTTGATCTGGGTAGATACGTTACGCAGAGTCCATAATGTTGGTTTTCTCGCGGGACGACTCAAATATTGAACTTATTTAGACGTTGTTCATTACTACGAAATTGTTAAGTGCATTTAGAACTAGTACGTGATATAAAATAGCCAACCGAAATCAGAAGTCGTAATTTCATAACATAAAATAATGAACATGCATTAACCGCTATTAAGACAATTTCGTGAAAAAGAAAATGGTGTGACTTGAAATCAAAAACACAGTGAATCGATTTCAGACTCTTCCTTAAATATAAATGTGTAAATACTTCATCTATTAGTTAACTTCATCAAGTCGTTCATGAATATTTAATGTTAAATAGTAGACAGTTTTAACCCTTTCCAAAATACAACAAATCTGCAGCAGACAACTTTGAAAACATAGTGACAAAAACCTGAAAAATATCCATAAAAGATAGCAAAATTGTTAAATAAAGTTGAAAACATTGTGGCCTACGGAGAAATTGCTCATCAAGATCAATTTCACCTTTGGCCACTATGTTTTCAAAAGTCGTCAGCTGCTATTGCGTCAAAATGCTTCTGCGGTGGGAAACTAATTTAACATTTAACAGACGTTGAGTTTTGAATATATGAAGGAAGGGAATTCCAAACTGATGAACCGGAAAATATTAATGTATTTTAATATATTTCCAAGTTAGGTTTTGGTGTATACCAAGTTGGAATGTATTTGAGGAACGTAAGAGTATTGCATGAATGTCAGACATAAAAGTAAATGATGTCCTTAAGTAATCAGGGGCATTTCCATGTAATGTTTTAAACATGTGAATGGCTTTCTCGTTCGGGAAATGTCACCCATTTCAGTTCAGCAGACATTAAAGATGAAGCGATGGTAATATCACAATTAAGCATTAATCTAGCAGCCCTTTTCTGAAGTTTCAATAGCTTGTCTTCATCTGAGTTATCATATTGAATTCCTGGATTATTTTTAGCAATCTCACGATTGTTATGTCTCGTACTGATAATCATTACTTTTGATTTATCCGAGTTAATTGACATGTGATTAACCCTTTCCCTCATACGACAATTCTACAGCAGACGACTTTGAACATATTTTGTAAAACATAGAAAATCTCTATAATTGAATGGATAACCTATGACTAGAAGTGGTAAACATTGTGGCAAAAGGAGAAATTGCTCGTTTTGATCAATTTCTTCAAAAAGCCGTCTGCTGCAGAGGCGTCAGAAAGCGTCGTTATGAGGGAAACCATTGATCAACGTTTAATACGTCATTGGTAAGTGAGGCAACAACTACGTCGAGAGACTTGCTTTGAGTTGACAGTGTTATGTCGTCAGCAAATATATCAGTAACTTAATGTGAAAGAACTAAGGGCAAATCAAGAAAAGTATCGGGCCGAGGATAGAACCCTCGGGCACGCTGGTCTACGACTTCCCTGGGAGTTGATTGTTCTCCAGAGATAAATGTCGTTTGAATTCTAGAATGAAGATAGGACTTAAACCAGTCTATAGCTTTATTATGTAACCCATACATTGAAAGTTGTTGTAGTAATATATCATGGTTAACTAGATCAAAGGCATTGGATATGTCAAGAAACAAAGTACCAACAAGTACGTGTTTGTCTATAGCTGAGAACCAGTCATCTAGAATCTTTATAAGAGCCGTTTGACAAGATTTATCGAAATTCCGATTGTCTAAGATAAAATAACTTATTGTTTTCAAGGTATTTTGCATTCAAATTATCTACCCAATTGGATTATGAAGTATCAAAGGATTTTAATTGGTTTTCAAAAAAATCTACTGAAACCAAAGGTATAGTAAACTTTTTGATGTTAGAAAGCTTATGTTTAATTGTTGTAATAAAGGAATAACATAGTGTATAAGTCATTGTTTTGTCAACAGGTACAGTTTGGTGTATATTACAGAAGTGTATGTTGAACAGATTAGCAGTAATAAAAGGATCAGATTTCAAATTTCATCATTCAGACAGAGTGTTTGGATATCACTATTTCATTTTGTTTGTGAAAATTCATATAATCATTAAAATGATCATTAAAACTCTTTTTCTCATACATTTATAATGGGGAACATTTTGCTCTTTTTTAAATAGTAATTTCTCTGTTTTATTGCTTGCAATACATCATGATTGAACTAATTTGTGTTACTTGCATTACCCTTTTTCTTTTGAAGGTGCATGTTTTTGTGCATTTCTTCTGAATAAATCAGGGCATCCATCTGGCTCATCATATGCGGTTAATAGTGACCAATACTGATGTATAAGGTCGGTGAGAAAGTCATCTTCATTGAAGTTGTTAAGTGATATGTTTGTAACATGGTTATAAAAACGTTTTTTGACCATATAATGATTACATTTTGTTGTAATGTCAACTGGGAAGTGGTCACTTAAAGCATATGAAGGAATGTTTATTTCAATGATATGTTCTGGTTAATT
Organism: Serripes groenlandicus; assembly: GCA_031761405.1. Lineage (NCBI taxonomy): Eukaryota > Metazoa > Mollusca > Bivalvia > Cardiida > Cardiidae > Serripes > Serripes groenlandicus. The sequence continues at coordinate 17,895 of JASEVX010000261.1, forward strand.
TGTAAACACATGATCTATTAGAGTCGCTGTACGGGCTGTGATTCTGGTAGGGCAATTTACAAGTTGTGTGAAGTTCATTGACTCCATAAGTTGAAGCCATGATTTTGAGTTAAGACATGGCGAAGAGATCGAAGTTAAAATCCTCTAGAATGATTGTTTCTTTGTTTTCATTAAATGATTTATCCAGACTATCAGAACACATATCAACCAATTCCACTTTAGATGTTGGTGGTCTATAAGAATAACACAGTAACATTGGTGTTGTGTTAAAATAAACTATAACAACTGAGATTCTTCAGTTAAACAATAACATTTTCTGAAAAATATAAGTAATCCTCCACCAAGGGTCTATCTTTACGGAAAAATGAATAACCAGGAATAGAGAGCTGAATATCAAGTACAATACTGTCTAAAATGTTTCACAAAGACATACACATTTTTAAAATACTCTCGTTTTGTGATAGAATAATTTCAATTTCAACTAATTTTGGAAGAACATAGAGAATGTTGAGATAAACAATATGAAGTCCTTTAAATAATAACCATGCCGCCATACCAGCTGTGCTTAATGGCTGCTCCAATGAATTGTTTTTTATCAGGGTTTAGAACATCATGTAGACTAACATTGTTAGGACAGTTATTAATATCAGAAGAAGCACTATTATTTACAGAACAACTGTTATGTCAAAGTTAGTAAAACTTACAGATAAAATTTAACAAATGGAATCATTATCAGTACCGTTAACTACAGTGTTTTCAACAGTTAAACTCTCATAATAAAGTTCAGGAATCCGCCTCTGTCGAGTGATTGGCGGCAGGGATTTGGAAAGGGGCGTCTGGCCAGGGGTCGTGAATAAGTGAACTGTTCCCGTGATATAGTTGAAAACGGAGTAAATCCCTAAGAAATCAAACATCTTCTTTTGTTGGTTTGCTGTTTTACGCAGCATTGAACAGTTTTTCATTCACACCACGGCGATTCCTAGGTAAATTTTCAGTATAACTGTTCCATTTATCCTAATTTGCTAGTCAGTCGTAATTCTGTTCCATCAATTCTGAAATGAAAGGAGGGAAAGCCATTACATCCACTTTTAGAATCCTTGTTATGACCCGATCGGGGTTCGATGCCGCGGCCTCACGTACCCGAGGCGGACGCTCTACCACGTCAGCACCATAGAAAAAGATGGTTCATGTTCAATTATAATTGTGTTCCAAAGAACATTGTAATCTTAATATACATGTTCATGCCATAGATATATGTCATAGATATTTCCAAAGTATGGATAGTAATCAGTTAACATTTGTGTTTCTGACCAGAAATCTGACATTTTATTTCCGAATTTAGTAAGGAATCCGCTGTGGTCGAGTGGTTAGCGTCGGGGATTTCGAAACCGGGAGTCCCCTGTTCGATCCCCAGTCGCGGCACTACGCTCATGGCGGAGTGCCCATGGGCAAGGCACATTTTCTAGCCTAGTACTGGTTTGTTTACCCAGGGATCATGAATAATAAAAAAAGAAAAATTGCGCGCTAAATGACCTTAGCTGTCGATGCGCCATAAAACAATATACATTCATTCATTCCGAATTTAGTCAAACAACGGCGGTATATAAATATTACAACTTTATCTTTTCCAAATAAGTTCGGCACCATGTGAAACATTTGCAATTTTATTTGAAATTTCCTTTTAACGGCACAGAATGTAAACCTGCTATCTCCAAAAAGCTACTCAAAACTCATGATAAACTATATGAGCCAAATTACGAGAAAACCAACATTGTGATATCTGCGTAAAGTATCGACCCGGATCAGCTTGGGCATGCCGCGCAGGCTAACCCGGACAGACACTTTTCGTCTCCTGTGCTTTTTCTGTTTCAGGAAACAATACTCTTTACCTCTATCCCCTTGAGACGGAATGTTTCGGCCCGGATTAGTATGTGCGGACTGCACAGGCTGATCTAGGTCGATACATTACGCAGAGTCCATAATGTTGGTTTTCTCGTGAGGCTGCGGCGATAGACATCTGCGTAATGTATCGACCAGATCAGCCTGCGCTGTCCGCGCAGACTGATCCGGCCGACACATTCCGTCTAAGGGGGGATAGATAGAGTAGTGATTCCTGAAACAGAAAATCCACAGGAGGCTAAAAGTGTCTATCCGGGCACGCCTGTGTGGCAAGCTTAGGCTGATCTAGGTCGATACATCACGCCGAGTCCATAATGTTGGTTTTCTCATGGAACTGCTCATATGTATTCATCTTACTGAGCATGTTCACGCAGTTTTTCAGGTTCATTTGATTCTAGAAGTAGGTGTGTCTCGTTTAGAGCACGTTTCATGCGTCATTGGTATCACTTCGCTGTGGAAGATAGCACATGCTGATGAAATTTTTATATTTTACATGTTTTAAACTTTAATTGGCCGTATTTCATGTTGTTTTACGTGCCGGGTCGCACACAACTATCGTGTTGTATCCATCAACTGTCCACATGTTTCTTCCCTACTAACTAAACTTATTTACATAACGATATGTATTTGAAGAATATTTAGAAACCAACTTGTTCCGAAAACTGAGAAACAATTCTACAATACTTCACATTACTTTATGGAAGAGAGAATACGTCGACATTGATGTTGTAAGTAACGAAGTAAATAATTTATTATAGTGACATATGTATAACAAAACATACATTCACAAAAAAAAAAGAATAATGAAAAAGCACTCGGCCCCAGGGGCCTATATGTCACTGATAAGAAAACAGATATTTGCACAGTGGGTACATTTCACTGTTCCACTGGATAAACAGAAATGTCAATATAAATACAGAGTCACTCATGTAGTTGGTATATTTATTAGTATATAGAGGGCTAGAGAAATACCAATCACGCGACCTAATTTAATTTAATTTTATTGCATGGTCCTTATTCTAATATAATGACAAATAGTTATATGTAAGCCCTACCAATCCAGCCTATTTCTACACTTCAAGGCTGTTTGCAATTAAAGTTCAATTAAATAAGGAAAGAAGACAAATTGCAATGACATTTGAAAAGAACATGTTCCCATTTCAGCAAAGATAACGAAGATCAGACAAATCAGTACATCGATGCTTTACCATATCATTTAACCCTTTCCCTCATAAAGACGCTTTCTGGCGCCTCTGCAGCAGACGGCTTTTTGAAAACATGATGACAAAAGAAGAAATTGCCCAAAACGAGTCACCATGTTTTAGTTTCCAAAAAAATATTCGGGTTTGTTTTCTAAGTTGTCTGCTGCAGATTTGTTGTATGTGGGAAAGGGTTAAACGATTGTATTGTATGGTCCTCGTATGTTCTGATATCTCACGCGCACATTCTAGAATTGACTGGCTTGGACAGACTATTATGTGGAGTACTGTGTGAGACAGTCAGGAAACACATGGTAGGTGAAGTGGCTGCCGTGATATCACTGCAAAGTGTTGAAAATGGCGTTACCACCAAATCAATCTACATTTGACATGGGGAAGGAAATATCATTAAAGAGGACAGGGCAACAAGCTTTTCTAGAAACGAAATTATCATTATACAAAAATAAAACGATGGGTGCTGTTAAATGCGTTCATAAAGCGTTCGTATGTATCAATCATTATATCCTTCAAATATGAGCTTTTCAGTTCTACCTCGGGTTAATAAATTATAATATATATGAAAGGTTTGTGCCGAAAGTCGAATGCAAGCGAAACAAACGTTTAGAGTGATTACCAAACAGTTGGTTTGGGATAATACATCATAATTTGAAAGAATCCGGTGAAAAATTAGTCTTTGGACAATTTCCGCTGGAAAAAATCGTTGCCATAAATCTTAAAATAGTTCCCATGGTAATCAAAGGGTAAACTACAAAACAAACCTCAAGGTAAACAAATTAATACGCACCAATGTGACGGATTATCAACAGATTACGCACAGAAACAGCTGGAAACAGCTGCCGGGAGTGATGCGGTTCTCGCGCGGAAGGATTTCCCGTATGAAATTAGATCCAGGAGTAACAGCACGTTTGACAGGTTCTTGATTTGGGCCGCATTTTCCCGAAATTTGTTTACCAGACGAGTGTGAAAATAATTGTCACTGGATTGCCGTTTTAGATTTATGAACTCTAGTTTCACAGTACCGACTACTATAGCAGACTGGCCCCCTGATATTCTCATTTAGGGTGATACATTTTTTTTTTGGATTACTTCATGAAATTGTGCACTTTCCTGTAAGAAATCTGATTTTCTCATTCACTAAAACGTTAACAGCCCACCGATGGAAGAGCCGGTTACAGATACGGCGACACTTGGAAGCATGAACGTTGGTGATACGGGAGCCACACAGACTTGTGGAAATACTTCATATAACTATGGCATGGGGCGCTTTTTTCAAAGGTCCGGAGGTGCATTTGACTGCATGCAGGGGACTACGGGCATGGGCATGGGTGCATCGCCCTACTCTTACCCCTCGTACCACGCGGACTGGGGGCTGATGCCCGGACCCTATTCACATGGATTTAATCTCAACAGATCAATCGGTATTAATAACTTAAGCTCAAGTTCCTCAGGATTTCTCAACAATTTAAACAATTTTTCCATGCAGAACAGTGTGAATTCGCGCGACTACGGATCGTCGTTTTCAGGAATTGGGAGTTCGTCGTCTGCGTTTTCCAGTGCCGGACTATCGGCGCATAGTTCCGTGACCAACTCGATCGGAAATGTGTGTGGTGGGGATTCATACCGGGGTCAGTGTGGAAGTCCAGAGAGTAATTGTCCGTCTTCGCCGGACAGTTCATCACCTTGCCTTAATAACATGGAACAATTAGACAAACTAGATAACAAAAATAAAGGTAGGTCACGCAGAAGATACTTATTACAAATCGAAAGAGATGAGGAACATTAGAATTCAAATAATTTCCATAAAGTTTTCAGATATTTTCAATTTTGCCGCAATGAATTCAACTCTTTTCAATAAATGTCCTTTCGGTTTTTGATATTTTTATATTTTCCATTATTTTGCCTATATGTTTCCAAAGTCGTATGCTGCACCAATGCGTATACTAAGATGCTTTGTTTGCATGTTAAATTAATTGAATATTTAGTTTCTATTAATACTTGAAATGTTTAAGCTATTTTCTTCAAATTCGACAAATGTCCTGTGTTTCAATAAAATAATTAATGTCGCCTTATTTTCGCCTCATGATCGCAACAACGAAAACGTATATACTAGTAAGGATTTCCAGCAAAACTATTGAAAAGATATAATTTCAGAAGTTACAGCAATTTATTTTTGTCTTTTCATGAAATCATCAATTTTTTAAATTGCGACAAACTTTACGACTTAGTTTTATACTTCTCAACGTGTACTAAAAACTTTGAAACAATTAATCACCGGCCTTTTTTCTGGCCAATAATTAGTTAAACCTTTCCCACATACAACAATTCTGCAGCAATAGACTTTGATAGCATCTTTATGCAAATGTGGAAACTCCCTAAAATTGAAAGCATTATTATTGAATCGAGTTGAAAACCTTATAACAAAATGTGAAATTTCATGTAATGATCAATTTCTCATTTTGTCACGGTGTTTTTTAATATTCGTCTGCTGCAAATGCTCAAAATAGCGTCTTTATGTCGGAAAGGATGAGTTGTTAACACATGTATACATAAGCAAACGAATGTTTCTAACACTTTTTTACAAAACAATCGTTACATGAGTTCGTATATTGAATGAGGTTGTAGCAATGAGGTAATGACTACACCGACGGTAACAACCATACGTAACACTGATATACGTAAGTAAATAAGAATGTCAAAACTTATCGTAAGTGATCTATGCCTACCGACTTTCATATAAAAACAAACGTGCCATGTGTTTTGGGAGAGATATCGTTTGAAATATCTACATCTCGTATATAGCATATTGCGCGGTAAAAACGTTTTCATGTTTAACCCTTTTTAAACCTTCAACAAATCTGAAGCAGACGACTTTGAAAACATCTATGTGAAATGTAGAACATATCTATGGGAAATGTAGAACAATACCTGTGTGAAATGTAGAACATATATAAGTGAAATGTAGAACATATCTATGTGAAATTTAGAACATATCTATGTGAAATGTAGAACATATATATGTGAAATGTAGAACATATCTATGTATGAAATATTAAATGACTGAATTGAGTTGAAAATGTTCTCATCAAAGGGCAGATACAGATAAAGAGAAATTTCGTCTGTAGGTACTCTGTTGCTGATGCGTCAAAATACGTCTGCATATATGGAAAAGCGTTAGCGTGTAGAATCAATTGGAAACTGCATTTCCTGCAAATATTCCCGACAAAGAAGAACCTAATGTATTTAATAAACGATTGTTGTGTTACTATTATCGGACGAGAAACTAAATGCTAAAAGTTCTTGGAGTGTGTCACTTTTTAAATTGCCTTTCAATGTGGCAATATGTCATTATTCTAATATTGTATAATATGAACAAATAGTTTACTAACATGAGTTATGACAATAATAGTTTACACTGTAGACTTATTCAGTAAGGTCAAACACAATTATTTTCTAGTATTCAAACAAATGCACCTCGGACAATATATTTTTGCGGATTGATTGTTGATATTGTTAATTGTTGATTATCAAATTACATATTTGGGTAATTTACAACTATGATTAAATCCTTTCCCTCATACAACAATATTGAACCAGGCGGGTTTGGAAGCATATTGGCAAAAATATTTTATATCTGTATGAATAAAAGAACAGTTAGAAAGTTGTGATATTAAGCGTTATCAATTTGAATAGTGTAACAACCAAACATATTTTACCCGATAATATTTACAATTTTCTCATCTATAGTGTCTCATTAATAAACATTGCATGTAGATAACTTTTGGCGCATCTACAACAGACGACTTTTGAAACTTATATTTGGCAATATGGAAAAATTGCTGAAAATTAGCATACTTCTTCTTGTGTCACTACCTCTTTAACGCTGCTCAATCGCAATTATCTTAGGATATTTTCCTTATTTTTTTTCGCGATGTTTTTAAAGTCTGTTGCAGTCCAAATTTATGTCAGTTTATTGCTAAATTTTAACAAAATCTGAAGTTAGAGTTGTCATTTAAATAGATCGAAACAAAATCAAACAACTTGCCTATGTTTTCTTTTTGATATGAGTATTCTGGTCGAACTGTGTTCAATATTTTATATTAATTTTTTAACATAAGAAATTAAAGACACTTTATCCAAGGAATTGGTTAAATCTAAAATAATTATATATAACATAACGACATTTCTAAAAATGTGCCATTAAGAAGAAAAGCATTCTTAAATCTGCTGTGCGTGTTTTGTTGTTGCTTTTTTTTTTTTAAATTTCCATTGATTTGTTTAATCATTTAATTATGAGAAATACATCCTAAGAATAATATAATTTGATCAATCTTAATAATATACATCATTTAAAGTTACATTTTCCCCAATCTATAATTCACAATACGTAAGGTAAATACCAGTACATCGAACCATTCAGTATTAGTAATCCATCCTGAAAAAGTCGCCTTTCTCTATAGATACCGTTGTCTATAGAGATCAAGAATTTATGTTCTAAAAAAATTATACATTTGTTTACAATTTTTATTCTATGGATTTCATGTATTTTGTTCTACTATATAACACATTGAATCTTGAGACTCGAGTAGCCATGATAAGGACGTCTGGCCGCCGTGATATAATTAAAATACTGTTGAATGCGCCGATAAACTAAAACATCAATCCTGATTGATCCGGTGTTTATGAAATAAATTACTGAGAAGACACATAAACGGCGTTAAATAAAACAGTAGTTTAGGTCAACCAAAATGATAACAAAATAAAAAGTTGAACAATTCACTCATTCACTGGTATGGTATTTTAGACAATAGACAATAGACAATATTTTATTGACATAAACTACATATTTTCTAGTCAAACAACACATCATATTAATATATACAATACAAACAAAAAAAACATATAATAAATTACAATAAAAATGAAACACACAACATCGAATATTTACCTTTCAAAATAGAAAAAAAAAAAAAAAAAAAAGAAAAATACTTCCTCAATACTACTACTAATTTATAGAAGTACAGCATTTCAATTATCTCGCTGGACCCCCTTGTTGTAATAGGAGTATAATACTTAATCTTATCTTACAGTATCAATGTGTTACAGAATATTGTCAATTAAACTTCTTCTCCTTGATATATTTTGCAAGGTGTAAAGAGTCGAAAGCATTGAGAGAACAATGCCGGAACAAGCTTAACACCTGAAAATTGAAAGTATAGAATTAATACTTAGTTGGAAACTAAGGGGAAATGGACATAAATCGCCAATCTCATTCTCGTGTATCTCCAATTGCCTTAACCCTTTCCCTCATATAGACGCTTTCTGACACCTCTGCAGCAGATATCTTTTTGAGAACATAGTGACAAAAGAAGAAATTGCTCAAAACGAGCAATTTCTCCTTTTGGCACAATGTTTTCCACTTTTATGTTATCCATTCAATTATAGAGATTTTCTATATTTTAACAAAATATGTTCTATATGCTGCAGACTTATTGTATGTGGGAAAGGGTTAAAAGTTTTCTGGTTTATAGTAATAACTAAGACTCATTTACAAGCTCATAGTATATCAAATAAATCTTAGTTTGATTGATCGATTACAAACTTTCGCTTGGTATTTATATATTGTTTTGTATCTGTATATGGATAGAATAAATGATATTATGTTTGCGTCATTGAGCCAAAATCCTCTACTTGCACATATTTGTAAACGGACAATGGCATTATTGTTACGACTTGTCAAATAAAATTAAATTGAGATGGAGCTGTAGGGGCTTCAAAAACGTCTGCATAAGGGAAGGCGAAGATTTGTTTGTGGAGTTTAATTTCCTGATAGACAACTAGCTAAATATTGACCATAGCACTGAAGAATTCTGTTGTTTCGGATTTAAAGTATCTCTCAAATACACAAAGCTTTTGACACCTACGAGAAAAAAGAATAACTTCATTTCCAATAATGTTTTCAACGTTGCAACACAAACTTGTATCAAAACTATATATCTTTATTTTTACAACCGTTGAACAGAAGAGAGATATATTAGACGAACGATGAACTAAAACAAAACATCGTTTAGTGAACCAACAGTATGGAATCTGTGTAATGTACCGACCCAGATCAGCCTGCGCAGGCTAATCCGGGCCGACAAATTCCGTCTCAAGGGGATAGAGGTACAGAGTAATGATTCCTGAAACAGAAGATCCCCAGGAGGCGAAAAGTGTCTCCGGGTAAACCTGCGCGGCATGCTTAGGCTGAACCGGGTCGATACTTTACGCGGAGTCCACAATGTTGGTTTTCTCGTGGGACGGCTCATATCAATATATCTGCGTAATGTATCGACCAGATCAGCCTGCGCTGTCCGCGCAGACTGATCCGGCCGACACATTCCGTCTAAGGGGGGATAGATAGAGTAGTGATTCCTGAAACAGAAAATCCACAGGAGGCGAAAAGTGTCTATCCGGGTAAGCCTGCACGGCATGCTTAGGCAGATCAGGGTCGATGTTTACGCGGAGTCTACAATGTTGGTTTTCTCGTGGGACGGCTCATATATTATCCCTGAGTGAATACCAAAAGTGATATTATCACCAGGAGTTATACAACGAATGAAAGTACTCTATATCTTTTTAATTTAGTGTTCACTAATGAAAATATATCTCAATCTTAAATATAAACACAGTTCATGCTAATAAACGGAAACGTTTTTAATTCAGTGCGACAATGAACATTATAGCTTAATTATTTCACTGTATGGAACAGTGACTTTATTAAGTGATAATCCACTAGTATGTCTCAACAAGCTAATAAAGAAAAGAACATGTTATACATGTGTATATAACTGTTGGTTCGAGGTATTGGGTTTTTTCATAGATTATACAAATTAGTGTCATATCATTCATTATAAAAACCTTCCACCTTGAGATCTAGCCTGATCAATATATAGTTCGAACCCGCGACCAAGAAACGTTTGACCAATGTTCTGCATCTCGAACAAGGTCTTCCGGTTGTGAGCAAGTCGCGTCATACGATTTGGGGTCTTAGCACATGCATGTACCTCCCTTTAGGTACTGTAGGCACATGCCTACACATTTTTTCTAAAAATGCCCCCAAAATGCAGCTGCGGCGATAAACATCTGCGTAATGTATCGACCAGATCAGCCTGCGCTGTCCGCGCAGACTGATCCGACCGACACATTCCGTCTAAGGGGGGGGATAGATAGAGAAGGGATTCCTGAAACAGAAAATCCACAGGCGGCAAAAAGTGTATATCCGGGTATGCCTGTGTGGCATGCTTAGGCTGATCCGATTCTTTCATTTATACATATTCCATATTTGTTTACATGTTTAATTAAATCGTCTGCTGGAGGTGTGTTGTATGTGAGAGAAGGATAAATGTTTTTTTCTTGCCAGAAGTTACATCTAAGACTCTTATCCGGAGAGTGAAAACTGCGGAAGTACGTGCACGACTGAGTCCTCGGTGTGTGTAAATGTGTATTAGAACACCAATTCGCTATAACTATATGTGATACAGCGTCTTCGGTCAATGTCAATGAAATTCAGACCAAAACACTTGCTATACGTTTGCTTCGTTTGGGGTTTTACGCCGTTTTTCAACATTTTTACAATTATTCATGGTCCCTGGGTAAACTAACCAGTACAAGGCTAGGAAAGGTGATTTGAAGAAGGGTGGGCGAAGTTTAGGTCTGGTTTTAACGAGAATACATCATAGGCGTAATATGAGTTTTGACAATAACGATATTATCATATTTATATCAAAAAATCCAAAATTAACTGTTGGAGGAAATTTATTGAATATATAGCACGTCATTCATGGAAAATATAAGTTTTGCTTTTGTACAATAATAGTAATATTCATTCGAGTTTACGATAGAAATCTAAATCTGACATCATGCATCCGTCATGTCACATTGATTACATTGACGAAAAGCGTTGGTACGTCACCCGATTTTGACATAATGTTTAGTTGCTTGCTCACCCTTTTTTGTCTTTTATATGCTTATACAAAATGTTCGCTTGAATCGTGCACTGGGAAGTTCAACCTTTAAGTATGTGTTACAAATGTAAATAAATAAATATCCGTGTTATCTGATTGATAAGCGAACAGTTTTCTAGACTTATTTTTTCCAAAACTCGGTCTATTGATATTAAATGAGATAAGTTTAGATTCGGATCAAGCTGTGCAGATTAAAAGTTTGCTATGGATTTTATAGTGGTCGCAAATACATTGTGATTGGCTTTCCCAGATGGCAGATGATTTGTCCGTTCACAATAAACTTTTATCTCGACATTTCAAAGTCGAAATATCCTCAAGTCATTGACATGTTCAAGCGATCGCTGGATTTATGTTCAATTCATTTGAGCCGAAATGACAAGAAAACCAACATTGTGGACTCTGCGTAAAGTATCGACCCGGAGCAGCCTAAGAACACCGAGCAGGCTAACCCGGACAGAAACCTTTCGCCTCCTGTGGATTTTCTGTTTTATGAATCATTACTCTATACCTCTATACATCTATCCCCCTGAGACGGAATGTGTCGACCCGAATTAGACTGCGCGAACTGCGCAGACTAATCTGGATCGATACATTACGCAGAGTACATACTGATACTTAGTGTTTAGTATGAATTTGAAAAACCAAGCCAGCGGTGACATAATATCAAAAAAGTATCACAGCAGCTTGTTTGAGCGCTCAGAAATGCTGTTACACATTGTTTTCGTAGACAGATCTACGCTCCAGAAAATGATTCGATATAAACGCTATATTCGAGTTAACGCATGTTCGAGTTATCGCGATCTAACTGTACCGTGACTCCGCCGCAATAGTCCAACTTGTTAATAGTTCTATGTTCAGTCAAGCATAGTATAAATTTGCCCTTTTTGACACAGTAAAAATAAAAAATATAAATTATGACTAATGTACAGCACTTGTTTTTTTTACGATAATAGTACACATGTAATATCATAACCATTTCTTGTTGTGACAGACAACTGTTCAAACCTTTATGGCAAAACGGGCAAATAGTTCAAAATGAGCTTTTAATCCTTTAGATCAAACATTTTCGACTCTTTTCTATAACTAAACTTTCATTTATAGAGATTTTTCTAATTTTATTCGACGATGTTATCAAAGTCGTATGCTGTATATTATTTGTATTGAGCAGAACTAAATGAATTCTCTACAATCCTGGCCAAAGGTATAAGCGCGTATGTACATTTACTGACCGTTGATCGCTGTTCCCGCTGTGAAGGTATCAGTATTTAATCTGGATTGACCAACAATCTGTATCTGGTATCATAAACAATGGTGTTAATTGAGTTATCACCAGGTTATTGTCTATATCAGATAACTCGAGTGATCGGGTTCGCCATGATTAATGATATCACTACCAAGGCCCAGTATGATACGTGAACGATTTATTTCTATACAGTATTTGAATCACTACCAAGGCCCAGTATGATACATGAACGATTCATTTCTATACAGTTTTTGACTCACTACCAAGGCCCAGTACATGAACGATTTATTTCTATACAGTATTTGAATCACTACCAAGGCCCAGTATGATACATGAACGATTTATTTCTATACAGTATTTGAATCACTACCAAGGCCCAGTATGATACATGAACGATTCATTTCTATACAGTATTTGAATCACTACCAAGGCGCAGTGTGATACATGAACGATTCATTTCTATACAGTATTTGAATCACTACCAAGGCCCAGTATGATACAGGAACGATTCATTTCTATACAGTATTTGAATCACTACCAAGGCCCATTATGATACATGAACGATTCATTTCTATACAGTATTTGAAACACTACCAAGGCCCAGTATGATACAGGAACGATTCATTTCTATACAGTATTTGAATCACTACCAAGGCCCAGTATGATACAGGAACGATTCATTTCTATACAGTATTTGAATCACTACCAAGGCCCAGTATGATACATGAACGATTCAGTTCTATACAGTATTTGAATCACTACCAAGGCCCAGTATGATACAGGAACGATTCATTTCTATACAGTATTTGAATCACTACCAAGGCCCAGTATGATACAGGAACGATTCATTTCTATACAGTATTTGAATCACTACCAAGGCCCAGTATGATACATGAACGATTCAGTTCTATACAGTATTTGAATCACTACCAAGGCCCAGTATGATACAGGAACGATTCATTTCTATACATTATTTGAATCACTACCAAGGCCCAGTATGATACACGAACGATTTATTTCTATACAGTATTTGAATCACTACGAAGGCCCAGTATGATACATGAACGATTCAGTTCTATACAGTATTTGAATCACTACCAGGGCACAGTATGATACAAGAACGATTCATTTCTATACAGTATTTGAATCACTACCAAGGCCCAGTATGATACAGGAACGATTCATTTCTATACAGTATTTGACTCACTTCCAAGGCCCAGTATGATACATGAACGATTTATTTCTATACAGTATTTGAATCACTACCAAGGCCCAGTATGATACATGAACGATTCATTTCTATACAGTATTTGAATCACTACCAAGGCCCAGTATGATACACGAACGATTTATTTCTATACAGTATTTGAATCACTACGAAGGCCCAGTATGATACATGAACGATTCAGTTCTATACAGTATTTGAATCACTACCAAGGCGCAGTATGATACAAGAACGATTCATTTCTATACAGTATTTGAATCACTACCAAGGCGCAGTATGATACAAGAACGATTCATTTCTATACAGTATTTGAATCACTACCAAGGCCCAGTATGATACATGAACGATTCATTTCTATACAGTATTTGAATCACTACCAAGGCCCAGTATTATATAAATCAAACTCGTTAATTATCAAATGTGCGACCACTTGGTCTTTATCAAAATAAAAAACTAGAGGTCTAAGATTTTATCGTTAAGGAGTTTTATTTAGATAAAGTATGTCCCTATTAGTTTTACGCCAATTTGCCTTTATGTGATAACAATAGACAATCATTGTATTGGCGTAAACTGTACAGTTTCTTGTCATGTTTACAATGTACACACACATTACAAATAACACACAAACAAAACAGAAACAAAATAGTACATAATGATACTCTTAATAGCAATTGTCTTGCCTTGTGTTTTGTAAGGAAACACTAATAAACTGGGAAGAGTAGCCTTGTTATTGTTCGTAGTTAAAGCACTGTTCACTTACGACAGACGACCACAGCGATTCATTTACAACATGACCAATTACTAGATGAATAATTAATCTTTAACTCAGAACTCATTTTTTAAACAAAGGCATTGAAGGTGCTGAATTCCAGATTTATATGTAGTACAGTCAAAACTGCTCAATAACTGTCTTGAAGTATTAGTAAATAAAATTAGTGTAATAATTTCACTTTCAAGTACAATAAACATCTAAATATTGATAGTTTATGCTTCATTTATAAGCCAAATTGTGTACATTTTCATTGACATCAATTAACTCTCTTTCAACATTTACTGCCTAAATAGTTTTGAACTATTTATTACTCACTTTGTTGTCACTATAAGCAATATTTGCAGAAGTTTCAACATTTCAATATTTTGATCTCCGTCTGGAGTTCAGCACCTTTAATGTTGCAACGATAACAGGATTAATATTTTGTGATATATTTGAAATATTTATAGAAACAAGTAATTCGATAGAACTGTTTTAGTTGTTTGTAGTTTAACACCGTTTTTGACATTCTAAACATTGATGTAATTAGTTCAAATATCCACGACTTTACCGGTCTTCTCACACCAGCACTCAAACCATATTCTTCGTTGGGATTTGAATATTGAATTCGTACAAAACGGACGAAACCACCCAATTAATATTCTTCGTAGGCATTTGAATATTAAATTCGTACAAAACGGACGAAACCACCCAATTAATATTCTTCGTAGGCATTTGAATATTAAATTCGTACACAACGGACGAAACCACCCAATTAATATTCTTCGTAGGCATTTGAATATTAAATTCGTACAAAACGGACGAAACCACCCAATTAATATTCTTCGTAGGCATTTGAATATTAAATTCGTACAAAACGGACGAAACCACCCAATCAATATGTTATAATAACAATGCCAGATACTTTACTGTTTGCAAATACCTCCAGATCCATATTGCCCAATCATAAGTTTAAATACGGAAAATGATTTCATGGATATAGAAGACATGGCAATGGACTAAACATCTTGATTTGTCATTTAAAGCTCTGAAAGAGTTTACTTTTACAGAATGTAACATACAGGATCTGCGATTAACTCAGAATGTTGTCGAAAATCAGCTAACGGTTACATCTTTTGACAGTTATTTATTAGATTTTAATTTGATTTTAAATTTTAGTCAATTAAACATTAAATGTTATTCAACACAGTTTTATTTAAATTAATTTATGAATCCCAGTCTTGAGAAAACAGACGGAGTCTTTAGTGTTCAGTATTATCTGACATTCTTTAACAGAACAGAACAGCATCTTTATTTCTCTCAGGTATAGGTATTGTACAGCAAGAAGGAATAACAAATAAATACATACAATATATAAGTTCAGTCACGTGAACAAGATTGAACCAAGATATGTACAAATAAAGGATTTTTTAAATTAATTATTATTTATTATTCCGGTTTTTTTTAGAAGGAAAGAAAGCAATATAAATGCTCGCCAGAATAATATACGCCTGAAGAGAATTCATCCATTGGATTAATTTGACAACTGTTTTCATTACCATGTATATTAATTATGTATCATGAGTTTATGTAATTGTGTTGTAATTATAATTCTGTTCTGTTCCCACATTATGAACATGTTCCTGACCGTTGTACAATGCCAATTATTATTGTATAGAACGTGAATTCAGTTCATGAAATTTTAACTGCGCAGAATTTATTTGAAAGCGATTCTTATATTAAAAAAATAAAGCACATGCAATGTTGACAAAAATGACATGTCAATGATATATATATTTGGGCAAGCTCATATTATATAAAATCATCAAACTCTACTAGCAAGTTGTTGTCTTTGAAATTTGTGTCCTTTTCTGTCCTGTTAACGTTCGATCGAAAAACCTAGCAGTGTATTCAAATTAACGTAACAGAAAATTGGATTAAAGCAGATTCCTCCAATGAAATTAAAAGCTTTTAACATGCACACGCCCGTGTGCTCGGTGTGTTAGGGAAACACGAATACACCACAAGTCCGTAATTCCGACTCTCGTAGTACATAACATGTGATTACATAATATCACGTACACATGACAAGTCAGTAATTAAATTACATCGATAAAATCAACCGCTTTCAACGTTTCCAGCCGATATAGAATATATATGAGAATAACACACTGTTTGGTCATTTTCATTGTCTTATAGTAATGAGAAGATTTTTTCTTCTTGCCATGAATGGTCATGAATGGCAGTGTCATAGACGCAAGGGTTGTGTTTTCATCCTGCTTCAGAGACTCATTCAGAAGAACGGCCACACTATGGCGCCAGTCACATGTACTGCAAGGCACTACAGTTCGCTTTATATAATAATCAAATGAATTGAAAGTCTGGCACGCATGAAAACGTGATGTAAAGAAACAAAAGCAACGTTGTTCATCGAAAACAAAATAAGTTAAAAAACGGCATTAAATGGTAGAGTTTTGGCCCATACAACACAACGATGCCGTATGTTGATGAATAAGTTGCAAAACCGTAGCTAGTTCACTTTAGGTGAATCGTTAATCTAAAGGCAGTACTCAATCAATAGTGTTAGTCACTTTTATCATTTGATTTCAAACCATTGATAAAGTGCACATTATTCCAGATGCATGTTTTCAACATTGCTGCCTAATGTTGAAGCTATTCACACGTGGTTTACTTATATTCTTTGTCTTGAAAAAAGATTTTTACTTTTTTATAGTGCGAACACTGTTTTTAGCGGCTGTTCGTTCAACATCCAGGTGAAATATGCTCGGTCGCAAAAGTCGACTGAATTCCATCGCCATGGAGCCCGAATAACCGAGTGAATCTTTGTCCAGCAATTCACCACATTTTTATGTTGCCTGTTTTTCACGAACCCGCCGTCATTTCACTGTGGGAAAAGATGAAATATAAAGGGTTAATCTGTAATAATACTTGGTTTCATGGTACATAAAACATTTACGTTGATTTCTGTAAGTATAGGAGGACATAAAACTAGTTAGTGAAACAAATATAATGCAATTTTACGACCCATTGACGGTGGCCAAAAGTAACCGGAACTCTTCAAAGCTTTCAAAGTTGTTAAAATGGAATTGAGACTTTTGTTATAACCATGGACTAAGCCAAGGGAAACCCGACATTCTGAGGTAATTGCCGACTAGTGGGAAAAAACCAGATCCGTCTACGCCTCCGCACAGTCTGATTATAGTCTTCTCTGTTTGCAATCTAGCTATAAACGAATAAACGAAATATGTGGAGAAAAATGTCACGATTGCCAACATATTGTAAAAACTATCAGTACGCAATTTGATCATAATCTCAATTGATTTAAATCCTTCCGTCGAGTTCACCTTTTGCCAACATGTTAGTTATGATACCTTCATTCATAGAAAAGGGTGATATTCACGATTGTTTTAGTAAAAGTCCCCGAACGAAATGATGTATGAGTAGTTTTAATAAGTGTGTATATACGAGCCGTTTTTTGCGATTTGGAGTCGTATTGACTCCCTTTTAAAACTAATGCGGCGCGACAGTTCTTGTTTTGTTTTGGTACAAATAAATCTTACACGAGTTTTCACTGTACGCACATGTGAGTTGAATTCAAATCTCTAAACGCTGCTCAATTGCAATTAATGTTACTTTCAACATGAAATACATGTACATCATAAGATTGTAATTATCAATGTCGGAATAATGTGATAATGGTAACATATATATCTATCTCTCCCGGTCAAATTTCAAAATTCAAATGTCAAAATCTTTTATACTCAGAATCACTTCAATGATTTGTATGAGACTAATACGGGACATTTTACATTGTTCATAGCGTAATATGTATACAATACGATTAATACATTACAATGGAAGACGACGCATCAATAGAGAGGTAATATCCAGACAGTTTAGGTCAATAGCTAAACATGTTATGTGATATCGTTGTGTAAATTGAATAAAGAAATATAGGCATTTATGTACCAATTACTAAATGCATATTTAATGAATATATACATGTTCATAGATTATACTACAATATACTGTCTATTATAGCAATGTAATAGGTACCCGCTGGTAAAATACATCATCGAAATGAAACATAAATTATTCAACAATGTATCTACAATATAATTACTTGATGGTGTTAAGAAGTTTAACAATAGATATATTCAACCGTTCCAAAATTACATCATCATTGGTTTGAAATAGAAATAATGATGTGTTCATATTCGGACGATTACAGCAATATTCTGGGATTTTGTATTCGAAGTTCTTTAAATACTGAGCAAACTCAAAGAGCATGGTATTCATCGCCAATTTCATTCCATACATTACATATTCTTTCGTTTTCAGTAATACTAATCCATCTGCCAAGCTCGAATGATAGATGCTGGTTTCTGGTAATTAATTAAATTAAGCTAATGCTTAGATTTTTAGGTATTGTATGGATCCATTGGTTTTGTGAAAATTCTGGTTGAAGACAAGAATATAATAATGATTTACTTTTTTGGGTATACCATTTGTTTTAAAAATATATCTTTATATTTCTGTTTCAATACTAAAGTAAGCCATTTTGAATTTAGAAATATATGTCCACCCCATATACCAGAAAAAAACATGACTATTTAATATAAGTTAAACGGTTTCAATCCATTTTGATTTTAATCTTTGATTGTTTGGGGCATTACATACATACATATACATACACTTGAGATGATAGTGTATTCATAGTTTTAAAAACCGTTCTATTAGCTTTGACCAGAATAAAACAAAATTAGAAATTTTAAATGAACTCTTTCTATGTTTCTTAAATTACCATATCCCCAAATTTCACTGCCCTATGTTAGTATAGGTCGAATAATTTTATTGAATAGATCAATTTGTATATCAAGGGGTAAGGATAAGTCTTTAGTTTTTCGTATTAAGAGGAAATAGCTTTATTAGGTTGTGCTATTAGATAAAGTTTTGTTTTAATGAAGCTTCCATTTTTCGTAAATATAATACCTAAATATTTGTATTCATCAGACGTAATAGACCAGGCCAAGAAGCTAATTGTTGCACATATTCAGCTTAATGAACTTAATATTCCGTGCAGACAATTCCAATTATGAATCAAACTGGTATTAATTGGTTCAGTTTTAATGTAAAGTTAAAACTTTAATCATTATTGTCATTTTAGAATGTTACCTCGACATCGTCTGACAGTACTTTTAACATGTTTTTTTAAACCATTTCCGACATGCAGATGACGTTTGACTTACGTGTATCTGAAGCTGCCAGGTTTTGAAAACATTGTGGCAAATGGAAAAATTCCTCAATATACGCAATTCGCCCTTTGCAACGAGTGTACAGTCCAATCCAATAAGCATAGTTCAGTTTTTCGAGATATTTAAAATCGTAGGGATTTGTGTACGTGGGAAACGGGAAAAAAGAACGTGGTCATAAGGAACAGAAGACAAATAGACACGAGACTATCTTCACCCTTTGACATGATTTGACCATGGTTTTCTCAAAACCGTGTATTTCATTTATTTTACCCATATTTATCATAATTTATAAAAAAAAAATATATATATATATGAATATGAAATAATACAAAACAGAAAACAAAGTATTTTGAATCGTTCTACTAATAAATCATCATCTTGGGAATAGTTTTAACAGATTTGATTTGTACATTTCTTTGCGCGTTTTAAAATCAGTTCATTTTGTTATTAATACGCCTTAAAATTGTAGGTGGGTGGTACAATATGATGAATTAAAATAGGCTTTTATACTAACTTTTATTTCCCACACCGTGCCGCTCAGCACGTGACCTCACGTGACCCCTGTGTAGCACGTGTGAAAATTACACCCTTAATTAGAAACTACAGTAACCCAGTCCGTGTGGAATAGAGACATTAATTGGTATCAAATTTGAATTATTTCTACCGTTACACCTATGCAGACCGTACATCACTTCAGCAACTTTTCATCACTTATTTAATTGACGTGTTTTCAGAAAGTTTGTGAATTTTATTTTCTTTTTGAAGTTTCCGGTATCAGAAAAGGAATATTTATAGCCCTCACCCCATCAACAGCGCGTGGTACGCATGTGGTGACCAGGAGGTAGAAACCACCGCGCCAGGAGAAAATTATTATCTGCTCCCACCATATTTACATCATCATACATAAACTCCTTCAGTACTGAACCAGTAGGGGCTACATTTCTAACGTTTCATTAGGGTATATATTTTATAAATATACCATATTTTGACGGACAGTTAACTGTTTAGATTCTGATAAGGCTGTAAGGTTTCACATATCGGGCGGAGATTCCACTGTTCGCATGGCTGTCTATGATCCACATTTTTGTTTGACGCAGCTTCAACGTTTGGGAGATCAGTGAAAATTGGGAATATGAGTGGAAGAAAAACAAACAGGTAAAGGAAAGAGGTTGACATTTCCTGCAGAGGTCGCATTATATATACATAAGTCAATGGTGGGGCCTTTTGATGGGTGGCTATCAGTTCAGCTGAGAAAACACCCGGGAAAACATACATCTTGGTACAGACGTCAATTAAAATAGTTCGCTTCCTTTAAATTGAACAAATGGAACAATATTCTCATACCACAGAACGGATATGGATGGTTTTCTTTGATGATGTATAAAACAGATCAATTTTTATTCAGTGATCTTTGTTAACATCAATGTCTTTGAAAACAGTGCCTGTTATAACCGGGCCAATCTCACGAGCATGCTGAAAATGTCCTGGATTGGTAACCCCACGGCAAATGATCTTTGACCTAAAAATAATTAAAAACTCTTGAATCGGAATTTCTAGTCAAGTTCAACGAAATTTGTTCCACACGAAGTACACATGTACTACTATTCTTAGATGTAAGTCTTGTTCTAATTCAAACTTTATTGAAACATATGAGAAATATGAATTTGAATATTTGATGATAATACTGGAAATGTGTATTCAAATTCAAAGTGATGTCAGCTTAGATCACAGAATATAAACGATTGACGATGTAAGCTTCAGATCAGGCTGCACATTATGTAATCTCATCCTAATACATACTTAATGACAGATCAGTCTGCACATTATGTAATCTAATCCTAATACATACTTCATGACAGAAGTCTGTTGATAGTTTTTGAGATATGTGCAGTCTGATAAAACCCGAGGTGGTAGTAATTCAATCATCAACTCCGTGTAATCGATTCTTTCAGAACGTCCAATGAAAAAAATGACAAAATCGGCACTTTGATTTTTACAGAGTTAAACATAATGTACAAAAAGGAGAAATTGTTCATATTTAGTTTTTTCCCCATATCATACATATTTCCCCCACATTTATTCAGCCCAGAAGCGTTTAATGACGACAAAGCATTAAACCTTACATCCAATTTTAACTTTTAAGCAGATATGAGATATCTCATTTTGAAAATATGCAATCGTGAAAGAAGATATATATATAATATACATAACATTAAATAAGAAAGGACTTCCATGCTTACGAGGCAACAATACGTATTGTAGGAAAATGAACATATTGATCCAGTACTCCATTTCCGACAATGTTTTCAACAGTGTTTCAAAATAGTGCTTTCCGAGAAGTTACATTTCCTATACTACTGTTTTCAAAAAAGTCTTATTTTTTTGTATATCAGATAAAAGTAAAATAAATATGTTGTCAAATTCCTTTTAATCCTTTCCCTCATATAGACGCTTTCTGACGCCTCTGCAGCAGACGGCGTTTTGAAAACATAGTGACAAAAGAAGAAATTGCACAAAACGTGCAATTTCTCCTTTTGCCACAATGTTTTCCACTTTTTGTCATAGGTCATCCATTCAGTTATGGAGATTTTCTATGTTTTGACAAAATACGTTCAAAGTCGTCTGCTGCAGAATTGTCGTATGAGGGGAAGGGTTAAAAATGAAAGTACGATAATTAAATAGTGTTAAAAACATGGTGACAAAAGGAGAAATTGCTCGTTTTGAGCAATTTCTTCTTTTTTTGTTGACATACTTTAAAAAAGCCGTCTTCGGCAGAGGCGCCAGACATCGGCAATAAGAGGAAAAGGGTTAATATTGAAGTCGATGTTAAGACTGGTGCCATTCTTCTACCACCAATGAGCTGTGGAAGGTAGCCAGTTGTTTGGGATGAGTGGTGCGCGGGGTACTGGTGCGAGATGTACAATTACATTTGGATCTGTGGCTGTTCTACTATACAGCAATAAACTCTCAACTCAACTTAACTCAAATAATTGTATTAGGCAAGTCGGCACTAAATGTGCGATTGGCCATACAAAATACATACAAAATTGTTGAATATAACAAGTTTAAGTCCATATCTATATATGTGTATATAATTGTAATATTGAGTTGTTCATATGTAACACACGTTTGTTCATGTTTCATTTCATTTTGTTTATGTGACTTGCATACATGTACTATGTCAAATTAGTGTCCTCTCTAAATAAAGCCTTTATTATTATTATTATTATTATTATAGTTATGTGACCTGGTAGGCACGATGTCACTATAATATTGTTGAAAATGACGTTAAAATCTAGGCAATCAGAACATCAATCATCGGCTATTCCTCACTAAAATGTTTTATCTTTCCTATTGCATGGTTGCGTACAGTTAATATAATTATGTTCATGGCGGGGGCACAGCAAAATAAAAACAAAATTCTATATCATCAGTGCGTTATGAGTAGTGAAACAAACACGCTGTTTGTGCAACACCCAGCTCTCTTGTTTATGTTGTCTGGAGATAGGCAGACGTTATCTGGATGGCCTGTACACTCTAGTGTTTTTATAATCAACTCGTCCATCTTTGAATGTTCCCGGATGATTGTAATATAAAACGTGGTTGGTTTTTTTTGCGTATTAAAACCCGTTCCTACTTGCAGATGCATATTGAAAGCGGCTCCAGAAGAAGACGTTTGAAAACATTGTGATAAAAGGAGAAATTGTTTATAATGAGCAATTTATACTTTTGCCACAATGTTTTCAACTTTATCCAAATATTATACTTTCATTTACAGAGTTTTTTTTTATATTTTTCCAAGATGAGGTTTCCATGCATGATGCAAGAAATAATTCCCCAGACAAAAATTGTTACTGTTATTTTGTACCAAATCCAGCCCGGACAAAACCGGTGTTAAGCATTTTCTATTTTCACTTTCAAACAAGGTCAAACTACTAAATGTGACCACATCAATTGTTTCTAGTGCATCCTATATACATTTACAATGGATTTAGACTCAATGTCATATATTCAATGCATTCTGGTGATGGTATACACTCATTTCTACGCAAACAACGTTTCTTTTAGGAACTATTTGATCAGCATTTGGCGTAATTTGACCTATAAGGATCTCTTCTTTCTCGTACAGGGATACCATGTCAATGCGGTTTCATTCTATAGTTGTATTTTGACCAGTTAGCGATTGAAAACTCTTTTAATATATTGTGATGAAATGATTTTGGTGAGCACTATTTTCCTCTACTCCAAAAGTAATCGACTCTGTGGTAAAATGTGTACCTTTTATTTCCTGGTTTGCAACAAAATCTTTTACATTTAAAAGATTATATTTATGAGGGTCTCTGGTTTGAAAATATTTTAGGAACAATGTAAGGTATCAAATATTGTAGGTGTGGTTTTGAAAACAGAGTTGTATAAGGTAAAACGAGAGAAATGGCTGATTTGAGCAATGAACTCCTCTTACAACCACTTAAGAAGTCGTCTGCTATAGGGCCACATCGGTGGTGAAGTGGTAGAGTGTCCGCCTCGGTGGTGAAGTGGTAGAGTGTCCGCCTCGGCTGCTGGAGGACGCGGGTTCCACCAATCGCTGGGTCATACTAGAGACTTTAAAAATGATAATAATGCTTTTCCCTTGGGTTAGCAAGACGACTGACTCGTTGGTTCAAGTAGAACTCTCAAACTTACTCAGTAAACGCCGTGATATAACTAAAACTATTGAAAGCGTCGTATAATACCATACTAAATAAAAGTGCTTTAACCCTTTCCCTCATACGGCAATTCTGCAGCAGACGACTATGAGCGCATGTTGTCCAAAAATAGAAAATCTCCATAATTGAATGGATAACCTATGACAAAAAGTGGAAAACATTGTGGCAAAAGGAGAAATTGCACGTTTTGTGCAATTTCTTCTTTTGTCACTATGTTTTCAAAAAGCCGTCTGCTGCAGAGGCGTCAGAAAGCGTCTATATGAGGGAGAGGGTTAACAGAATGTAATGTCGTCTACAGGTTTAAAACGTCGTACCAGTCTAGAATTGCAGTTTTAATTATACGGTATACCAATGACGCAATCCACATGTAACGGATGCCTTCCTGTAGTAAACGTGCGACGATTTATTACCAACATCCATGTTTTGTTGTACAGTCTATATAAACCGTTCCACGAGAAAACCATCATTGTGGACTAATCATCGACCCGGATCAGCCTTAGCATGCCGCGCAGACTAACCCGGACATACACTGCTCGTCTCCTGTGGATTTTCTGTTTAAGGAATCATTACTCTTTACCTCTATCCCAATGAGACGGAATGTGTCGGCCCGGATTAGCCTGATCTGGGTCGATATATTACGCAGAGTCTATAATGTTGGTTTCTCGTGGAACGGCTCATATCTAAGATACGCGAACGTTAGTGATTTCCTAAATATTTAACCTCAAAAATATGGTAAATCTCTATAATTGTAGGTATAATTACTGAAATAAGTTAAAACAGTGTGGCAAAAGGAGAACTTACTCGTTTTGAGCAATTTCTTCCTTTGTCACGATGTTTTCAAAAGTTGTCTGCTGCAGATGCGCCAGAAAGCGTCTATATGAGGTAAAGGGTAAACACATTGTGGCGAAAAGAGAACTTGTTCATCATGAGTAATTTCACATTTTTTCACAATGTTGGTAAAAAATGATGTCTGCTGGAATAAAAGTAATAATAACAATACTAATTATTATAATAAAGACTTTCTTTAAAGAGGCAAACAGAGTTAGTTCAATCCAGTCTGCCATCTCGGGCTCTGCATCAAATATTTAAACAATATACATTTGACAATATATGCAATAACAATATTAGGTATTGACAATTAATAAAAGGAAACGTTTGTGCGAAAAGATAAGGAAATACATGCATTCTCATTTATAACATAAAAGATGCAGCATAATTTCATGGTTATTCTTTCCAACAGAGTGCCACTATGTTAAGTATGAACATTCAAATGTCTGTAATGTTTTAGATTGTCTGATATGCATATTAATAAGGTTCCAAAGTTTGGGTCCAGAGTAGGCTTATCATTTCCTAAAAAAGTCGATCCGTGATTTTGGGATGCAAGTTGTATAAGAAAGTGCTTGATCATAGATTTGTAATGGCTGATTTTGTAAAAAGGTCGGACATGTATTCTGGAATGCAGCTAGCTGCGGCGATATACATCTGCGTAATGTATCGACCAGATTAGCTTGCGCTGTCCGCGCAGACTGATCCGGCCGACACATTCCGTCTTAGGGAGATAAATGTTTAGAGTAGTGAAATCCACTATCCGGGTAGGCCTGTGTGGCATGCTTACGCTGATCCGGGTCGATACTTTGCGCAGAGTCCCCAATGTTGATTTTCTCACATTGATTATTGCAAAGATACGCCCCTGTTATTCATAGCTTATAGATAAAGTCCGGTCTTGAAATTTCAACTAGTTTAGTTCTTGAAAAAGTGGCTCACTAGGTGTTTTGTTCTATATTAATTCTAGCAGCTCGTTTCTGAAAATTGTATAATCTTTGTAAGAGCTTGCCATTAATGCTGCCTCAAAGTGTACAACAGTAATCAAGATGTTTGCATTGTAATACTTTTTTCTCAGTGTGTGTATATCAAGAAATTGTCGTATAGGAAGTTTTTTAAAGGACTTGCTCCACTTGTGTTTTCCAGTTCAGTTTGGAATAGATTTTCCCCGCTAAATGACCTTAGCTGTCGACGCGCCATAAAACACTATTGGAATAAATTAACACTTTCCCTCATACAGACGCTATCTGACGCCTCTGCAGCAGACGGCTTTTTAAAAACATGGAGACAAAAAAAGAAATTGCTCAATACGAGCAATTTTTCCTTTTGTCACCATGTTTTCAATTCTGTTCAATTATTGTACATTCACTTAAAGGGAGTTTCCAATTGTTTTCGTGTATGTTTTCAAAGTCGTCTGCAGTTTTGTTTTATGTGGGAAACGGTTAATGAAAGGCCATGGAACATAATGACTATCTAAAGGCTGGTCTAGTCCTGGACTGTAATGGAACATAATGACTATATATAGACTGGTCTAGTCCTGGACTGTAATGGAACATAATGACTATCTATAGACTGGTCTAGTCCTGGACTGTAATGGAACATAATGACTATCTATAGACTGGTCTAGTCCTGGACTGTAATGGAACATAATGACTATCTATAGACTGGTCTAGTCCTGGACTGTAATGGAACATAATGACTATCTATAGACTGGTCTAGTCCTGGACTGTAATGGAACATAATGACTATATATAGACTGGTCTAGTCCTGGACTGTAATGGAACATAATGACTATCTATAGACTGGTCTAGTCCTGGACTGTAATGGAACATAATGACTATCTATAGACTGGTCTAGTCCTGGACTGTAATGGAACATAATGACTATATATAGACTGGTCTAGTCCTGGACTGTAAGGGAACATAATGACTATCTATAGACTGGTCTAGTCCTGGACTGTAATGGAACATAATGACTATATATAGACTGGTCTAGTCCTGGACTGTAATGGAACATAATGACTATCTATAGACTGGTCTAGTCCTGGACTGTAATGGAACATAATGACTATCTATAGACTGGTCTAGTCCTGGACTGTAATGGAACATAATGACTATATATAGACTGGTCTAGTCCTGGACTGTAATGGAACATAATGACTATCTATAGACTTGTCTAGTCCTGGACTGTAATGGAACATAATGACTATCTATAGACTGGTCTAGTCCTGGACTGTAATGGAACATAATGACTATCTATAGACTTGTCTAGTCCTGGACTGTAATGGAACATAATGACTATCTATAGACTGGTCTAGTCCTGGACTGTAATGGAACATAATGACTATCTATAGACTGGTCTAGTCCTGGACTGTAATGGAACATAATGAATATATATAGACTGGTCTAGTCCTGGACTGTAATGGAACATAATGACTATCTATAGACTGGTCTAGTCCTGGACTGTAATGGAACATAATGACTATCTATAGACTGGTCTAGTCCTGGACTGTAATGGAACATAATGACTATCTATAGACTAGTCTAGTCCTGGACTGTAATGGAACATAATGACTATCTATAGACTGGTCTAGTCCTGGACTGTAATGGAACATAATGACTATCTATAGACTGGTCTAGTCCTGGACTGTAATGGAACATAATGACTATCTATAGACTGGTCTAGTCCTGGACTGTAATGGAACATAATGACTATATATAGACTGGTCTAGTCCTGGACTGTAATGGAACATAATGACTATCTATAGACTGGTCTAGTCCTGGACTGTAATGGAACATAATGACTATATATAGACTGGTCTAGTCCTGAAGTGTAAATACTCCCTGTGAGACTGGTACACAGACGGGAGTTTCTTCTCTCAATCTGTTTCCATGTGCAGCAAATCTGCGTGAGACGACGTGAAAACAATGTGGCCATAGAAGATATTCTAGCGATTAGAAGTTATCTTTTTATACTGCAATGTTTTCAAATGTCGTCTGCTGCAGATGCGATGGTTAATATAAGCGCTGCGTG
Organism: Serripes groenlandicus; assembly: GCA_031761405.1. Taxonomy (NCBI): domain Eukaryota; kingdom Metazoa; phylum Mollusca; class Bivalvia; order Cardiida; family Cardiidae; genus Serripes; species Serripes groenlandicus. The sequence continues at coordinate 46,073 of JASEVX010000261.1, forward strand.
AGACGACGTGGAAAACAACAATATTGGCCGTAGAAGATATTCTAGTGATTAGAATTATCTTTTTATACTACAATGTTTTCAAATGTCGTCTGCTGCAGATGCGTCATCAAAGGGGAAATGGTTAATATAATCGCGTATAAGACGTTTAACCCTTTCACTCATATAGACGCTTTCTGACGCCTCTGCAGCAGACGGCTTTTTGAAAACATAGTGACAAAAGAAGAAATTGCACAAAACGTGCAATTTCTCCTTTTGCCACTATGTTTTCCACTTTTTGTCAAAGGTTATCCATTCAATTATGGACATTTTCTATGTTTTGACAAAATACGTTCAAAGTCGTCTGCTGCAGAATTGTCGTATGAGGGAAAGGGTTAAGGTTCTCCGTAACACATGCGACATCTGAAATCTCATAAAAAAAATGAACAAAAACAGCAACATCTGATAAAAGGAAAACTTGCCATAGTATTTTCAATGACAGTACATGTTCTTTCATTTGTAGACGTTTTTTCGAAATTTTAGCCTAGATTATTTAAAATTCTCATGCTTCAGGATTTGTTGTATGTGGGAAAGGGTTTCTATTATAATTCATATCTTGATTCTAAGAAAATACAAGTCTATTTTGGATCCCCCCTCGTATGATAGAACCAATTCGAGTAAAAGACACTGGTATATGTTCGACGTTAAGGAAAAACTAGCTAATAAATCTCGATGCGTTAACTAAGAGAGACTGTTCCCATTCCGTGTTCACGACAGTAAAACAGGCGTGCACAGTCATTTTCTGTGAAGGAGAGAGAACATTTGTCATCGCTGGTTATTTCATCGCGGTTCGCTGTAACTTCAAAGGGATTCACAGAACAAGATAAATTAAAGAAACAACATCATTTCTCATACTTTCTGCTCGCTGGTTCTAAATTACTACACGCTGTTGCTCATATAACGCTCCGGTAAGCTTGACGAAAATATTTCTGAAATTCCGAAACTGTTTCAAACTACATTATGGAGCCGAGTCATAGAAAAACTGACATTTCGACCACGTGATCCCTCGGTCTAGTGATTACGCGATCTGGTAATCCCTCGATCAGGTAATCCCTCGACCACGTGATCCTGCGATCTGGTAATCCCTCGATCAGGTAATCCGTCGACCAGGTGATCACTCGAGCAGGTAATCCCTCGACCAGGTGATCACTCGACCAAGTAATCAATCCCTCGACCAGTTGATCCCTCGATCAGGTAAGCTATCGATCCGGTAATCCCTTGAACAGATGATCCCTGGTTTAGGTAATCCCTCGATCAGATGATCACTCGACCAGGTAATCAATCCCTCGATCAGTCTGGACATCCGTGCAGTCTGATCAGGTCGCTCCTGTTCGCCAGGTATTTAACATATTCTTACAAACAGACGCTGTCTGATGCATTTTGAAAACACTGTGGCAAAAGGAGATATTGCTCATGATGAGCAATTTCTCCTTTTGCCACAATGTTTTCAACCCTATTGAATACTTATACTTCATATATGAAGTTTTTCCACATATTAGATTTACCTATATGTGTTCAAAGACATCTGCTGCTGATTTGTTGGTTGAACGTAGTTTGAGACATCCAATTTACGACTTTAAAACTGAAAAAAGCAAGTATTGTGAATGTAAACATCACCCGCAGGTCGGTGTTTGAGTGGCCTGTTGCGTCCCTCGTTTTGAACATACATGTAGTCACATCAACACAATACAGTGTATCTCTCATATTGTGTTAGATAAAAGTGTTGCACTAAAGGGGTTAATTTGCATTAGAAGATAAATTGACCGGATGGAGAGTCTACATTCAGCCAATTTGTCTTATTGTAAAAAAAATCTGCAATCTACCTTAGAAACAGCATGGCGTCTGGAAGTATACAATTTCCCCTAAATCTGAGCTATTTTCAAGGAAGCAGAACACAATATTCTAGTACGTATTCTCATCTCAATACTTCACTGTTTGATTGTGATAAAGCTTCCAATTCGAAGAACTAATACAATTGTATACCTTGTTTAATATCCAACCGATGAAACACACGCTGAGATTGCCTAGATAATTATGACAGGAAATACTTCAGCAAACAGTTTCAATGTTCTACCGATAGGGGACAATACTCAACCACAGCAAGACAATCATGTGGCCGATAACCTATTATTTTGTATTACATATCATTTAGTAGAGGGTTATTTAAGTGTTTTTTTATAAAGAAGTGCTGCCGTTATAAGATTCAACATAGACAATTAGGACTCGTCATCGTTTCTATTCTCTGACCAACTAAACGTATTTGGTGTTACATATACTGCAATGCGAACAGTCTCTAACCTGATTAGCCAGTATGATCTAGATGTATGTTTACCTATCCGAATGTGTAAATCTGCTTTAACAAAACTAGATATTTGTATTTTGATCTTCTTTTCACTTTTAAAAACTGCAATCAACTAACAAACATGAGGCATTAAATATGCTGTTAATGTTGCTTTGGGCTTATTACTTTCAAATAAAGTTTCAATGTTATAAACAATGCAAACATAGAGTACTGATTATGACATATTCATTTACATAAGCAACACAATTAAAAACAGATTGCTTAACTATTGAATAACGGTGCATTATCATGAATTACACGTGTAACTAATTATATTTATATTCTATTTTAAAGACGTGTCTCGAAAACAGATACAATTGTTAAAATCAGGTCAGAATCCAGACTAAAAAAAAAACAATTGGTGTTGCTTAAGCAGAAATAGAGAACACTAACTAGAGAACATGACTACCACAAATGCATATTTTTCAGTATTTAGAAAGAATTTGTATGTAGTAACTTATCAAGTATCATTTATCACTTATTATTAAAATTCTTTTAATTTTCTTTCATGCGAATCGCTTAACATTTTAAATATAATTTTTCCCCAAATTGTGTTTTATTCAAAGACATAAATTGGATGAGTGAGCCACGCGTATAATACGACAAAGTATCAACATATATACGAGTGTTAACCCTTCCCCACATACAACTAATCTGCAGCAACAACTTGAGAAACATCTAATGTTGTATTTTACATGTGATGATATTCTGTTGTCATATTTTTTTTTCCATGTTCAATCATTGTGTACGGTCATAGGCATACTAATTGCCGACTTGCATAACATAATATTTGAATTTTAGTCTGAGTAAAATAAAAAGGAAAATGTCTATGAATAAAAGTGTATATGTTGAATAAAATTGAAAACATTGTGGAAAATAGAGTTATTTCTCGTGAGTCGCGTTTAATACAGATGCGTCTCAATGCGTCTGCATGTGAAAAAGGATAACGTTAAGAAGAATCAACACTGTGGTTATGTATTGAAACAAATCACTGCTATTTTGTCGAATCTAGAAAACGCGTTTATGAAAGCGTCATTCTGTCAAACTCTAACAGAATATGTTTTTATGACATTGTCTAAGCCGACACGAACAGTTCCATGTTGAGATCTGTGAGAGTTTCGCCCAGCGTTGTGTATAAACAAACGCTGTATTATATCTCTGTGTTTCTGTAAATATTGTAGGAGTTCGGTAATGTAGATAGCAGACCTTGTCACTCAACACATCACGGGAATTCATCGCTTAGGGAAACTCGAGAACTATAATGTTACACTCGGTAGAACTTTGTAATGTGGAATGCGCTATTTAACTCTAATGACATGAACGTTTTGGGGCAAATAGAGATTCAGATTTCTTCAGGTTTTATTTATGGATATTCGTTCAATCCACTCCAGTAAAAACGAAATCTTGGAAGTTGATAAATTAATAGAGGTTTAACGCCGTTTACAACAGTTATAGAGTTATACCACGGGAGCCAGTTCACCTACCCATGTGTTTCCTCTGGCTTTTTCGCACCAATAGTCGACACAACATTCTTCATTGGCAATTGGCAGCCTTCCTACATAGACTTTCAACTCTTGGTTAAGAGACGAATGAGGCTAGATACAACAACATGTGTCAATCATTGGAGAGAATGGTGCTGAAGTCGGGACTCTAAGTAACCCTTTGCCTCGTACGACCAATCTGCAGCAAACGACTTTGATATTATATAAGCAAATATATCGAAACTTTCTATAAATTAAAGTACACTTATTGAAGAAAGTCGAAAACATTGTGACAACTGGTGAAATGATCATTGTGAGCATTTTCTCTTTTGCCACAGTGTTTCAAAAGTCGTCTGTTGCAGAAGCGTCAAAGTACATCTACATATGGGAAATGTTTAAGGACCATTTGAGTACGTCTATAAACACAGTTTATCATATTTCTCAGTATTTCAAGTTTACAATATCAACCCTTTTCCACATGAGTGGGCACTACAACATATCTGCAGCAGTCGACATTTGAAAATAAAGTGGCAAAAGGAACAATTTCTCATTTAAGGCTAGCTACTATGGTTTCTACTATTTTCTAAAATTTACGTTTACTTGAACAGAAATCCAAATAATCTGCCTATACCCTCTATCATCTAGCGGACTGGAAATCATTGGAACTCTGTCTAAGTAAAGACATAAATACATATTTTGCATAATACTGTTTGTGTACATGGGAGTGGAAAAGAGTTAATAAAGTTCCGCATTAAATGAGACTATTCAAAAGGTTTTCGTTTTTCATTCCATCTTCATTTCTATTAAAAATGAATAATGTAAGTCACTCGATGACAAAAATAGATTCAATTGTATCCGTGACTGCATTGAACTGATAAATCGAGTGTTTTATTGTCACATACTATTATCTATAATGCATGTTGATGTAAGTTTTCTTCTGTAATTTACATCCATTGCACTTATTCATATTGTATTTCGGTGTCTATTATTTTATAATAATTCTGTGCGTTTGTTGTGGTCAGTAAACATCGGCATCTTTCGGATACTAACACCCAGAGAGAAACGTTCCTTTGAAGAGGGCCTTGTTTATTTTAACTTTCTTGTTTCATGATTGTGAAGCAGCTGAATGCTAAAAGTCTTTTAGAAATTCGGACACCTTGATGAGTAATTTCTCAATTCGCCACAATGTTTTCAACTTTATTCACTGATTATACTTTCATTGACAACGCATTTCCATATTTGTGTCTAGATGTTTCAAAGTCGCCTGGTGCCGATTTGCTGTATGTGGGAAAAGGGGGTTAATCTTCTTGGTATCATTAGAAAGCTCTCATCACAAAACTTACACATGCCTAATTTGAAATCAGTATCACCATTAGGTAAAACGTAACTACCAATGTAAGAGTTTATCACAAATAGCTCACATATCAACGTCAATGTTACATCAAACAAACAAATAGAAAGGATTGTCACAATGATTGAATATACATACCTTACGTGAGAGTCATATCTCTGAGAGATTAAAGGTGCTGAACTCCAGATGGAGATCAATATTTTGAAATGTTGAAACTTCAGCAAATATTGCTTATAGTGACAACAAAGTAAGTAATAAATATGGTCAAAACTATTTTGACATTAAATGTTGAAAAACAGTCAATTGAAAGTCATGATAGTGTACAAACTTTGGCTTAGTGGGTATGTCTACCCAGTCAAAATGAAGCAAACACGGTCACTATTTAGATGTTTATTTCTTATATTTCTTATTTAGAAAGTGAAATTATTACTTTAATGTTATCCCAGAATAATAATTATAATATTTCAAGACAACTTTTGAACAGTTTTAAAACTTTGACTATACCATCTATAAACTGTAGTTCAGCACTTTTAAACGTTATGACCAATAGTAATTGTTTGAAAGTAGTCAAAGACGGATCAACGGCAATGTCACAGCATCAACACTAATGGGAAAGGAGCTTTCCGAATGAATACACATGCCGAATGTGTAAGCCCTGTACTACATGTATGAACGTGTGCCGTTTACTTTTTGGGGCATATCATTGTACTATTACGAATATCTTCCATTAGTTATGCTAGGGCGCCCAATTCAATTATGTCAGGATGGTTAAGTTTACAAAGTGATCTACCAGTCGCACGATGTCTCTTGTCTTATTGTTATATGGATTAGAAACGGAAACCTCTCTAGGCGTAATAACCTAATAGATAGATGTAACCGACGTCTCATTTTAAAGGTGCTGAACTCCAGATTATAGATAGTATAGTCAAAGTTGTCTTGAAATATTAGAATCATAATTCTGGGATCAAGTAAGAGCAATAATTTCACTTTCCAGTACAATACACATCTAAATATTGATCGTTTATGCTTCATTTGTACTGGGTAGACATACCCAATAAACCAAATTTTGTACATTTTCATGACTTTCTATTGACTGTTTTTCAACAGTTACTGCCAAAATAGTTCTGAATTATTTATTACTTACTTTTAGTATTTGCAGGAATTTCAGCATTTGAACAATTTGATCTCCATCTGGTATTCAGCACCTTTAAAGTGTTCTGTTTTAGGTAACAGTTCCTTCATTATACGTTTTTCGAGTTGTTGGCTTAGAAAGACATTCTAGAAATATCAAAGTATCAATTTGATACAGAATTAATAACGCATGCACCGTTTAACCAGTTATTCAGTATATATGTTGACAATGAAATGTTGATTATGAAATGTTAACTTGAAATCTGGAAAAGTTGATAAACAATGCCTTCGCAATTTTTTAAAATTTTAGATGACATTTTGGTAATTAATTGTGACCGGAAACACGTGTATGGGTCATTCAGTTCACTGTTCTCGAAAATAGGTACACAGGGTACATTCGTGAGTGTTCTTTGGTTGGTGTGTATAATTTACTCATAATTTAATCACACGTTTAAAGAATTGAAAATAAAAATGATGTTACTTTGTCTTATATCCGTCCCTAATTAAAACGACAAATTCAATAATTATTCGCTAGAATCCGACATGTGTATACAATGGTATAACAAGAACAGCTTTTTTTGTAAACAATATCAATGTGTTGATTGACGAAAGACGTATAACGTACGAAAAATTTAATATTGCAATGCATAAAACTATCGCCAAATCAGCAATTATTTATCAAATGTATATGTAATTTATCCTTTCCAGGTTTATTACCAAACCTTCTTTAATCCGCTTCCATATTTTGTTTGTATTTATTTATAACAATTCTGGTTTGATGGTACCTATTTTATACAAACGAAAATGAGAATTCTTCGAAACAGGCAGATCAAATGATAACTACGTACTTCAAAACTCTAACTACATACCATTTTCATAGAGCTAGTTTTACAAAAAAACAGGTCCCATTACGAACTGTGAAATTCAAACGATTGATGCATTTAAGATTTTACTGAAATCTCACTAGTATAAAGAACGCGGTCCTCTTTCGCTTTTAGGTTACAATACACCAACTAAATTCCTTGTTTGTTTCCATGTAAATCGACCAGTTTCTGTCCTCAATTGTCACACTTTCTAAGCGTTTCTCATGTAGAACATCATATATTATTGAAAAGAGTTACCTCTCAGCTTTAAAACAATCCAAAGAAAATAGGGGGGTCATTGATGGTGCAAGAAAGAATTCACCAGGCGAAAATGGTTACCGTCATTTAGGACCCAATCGAACCCGAACAAAACCGGCGTCAAACATTCTTTACTTTCACATTCAAACAAGGTCAAAATACTAAAAATGATAAAATTTATAATTTCCAGTGCATCCTATACACATTTACAATGAATTTAAACTCAATGTCATATATTCAATGCATTCTGGTAATGGTATACATTCATTTCTAAGCAAACAAAGTTTTTTAGGGACTATTTGGCCGCGGATATATTTGGCATAATTTGACCTATGAGAGTATTAGGATATTGCAATAAAGGCTTGAGCAATCTCGATTTGTATACCATTTAACACTTTATCAATTTGTTCATTAATTGAACAATTACGAAACTATTTCCGAGCAATGCAATTTCTATGGCGATAACGGGTAAAGTTAGCATACAGACAAACTGAACATTTGATTGGCAGACGGAATTTATTCCTAGATAACTGGGATACCTTCTCTCTACATGGTTGATGGATCAATCAAAGGTCTAAAGGTATCACGACCGGCTGGGTCGGGTCAACAATGTAACAACTATTAATTACCCTCAGACATTTCAAAGCAAAATAGTCTGAGATCTATCCGACGAACACAATGGGTGGGTCTTTTAAAAGAAGAAGTAGTAAAATTATGTTAACTACGATTTGTGCAAATAATAGTTTTTGTCCAAATTTGTTTTTAATCATTTGTTTTCCTCTATATTCACTGTTTCGTTTATGCTAAGATATGTGGAATATGGTTTATTGGTGAGATAAGATATCATGGTCATTTTTGTCGTCATTTTTTTTTTATTCACGTTTGACCTATGTACTGGAAGAAGACTAGAACTGCAAGTCAGGAAATTATCATAAAATATTATAACAATACATTTTGTTAACGATATGTTTTTGTTTTAACAAAGTAAAAAGGGGGACATATGGTCAGAGAACGGTTATCATATGGATAAAGGTTAAATGACAGTTATTCGAGAGAAGAAATACACATTATATGATTACATGTATGTCACATTCCTGAATACTCACAGCACATAACTTTATTCATTAATAATGCCTTGATCATATATGGTTCATCGTCAAACATACAACTCATTTAAAAATACATGAATATGGACATACACAATAAAGGTAAATAAATATAAAGTTTTTAGCACTCTTTGTTGATGAAAATGTAAATAGACACATATATTTAGATAAATAACATAAATATTATAATACAGGTCCAACAAAACTTCCTCTCGTTAGACGCGACCCGTGTTAATTTGATCTGTTTTCTTATGACAAATGAGCCGTACTACGAGAAAAACAACATTATTGATTCTGCATAATGTATCGACACATATCAGCCTGCTCAGTCCGCGCAGGCTAATCCGGGCCGACACATTCCGTCTCAGGGAGATAGAGATATAGAATAAGGATTCCTGAAACAGAAAATCCTAAGGAGGCGAAAATCGTCTGCCCGGATTATCCTGTGCGGCATGCTAAGGCCGAACCGGGTCGATACTTTACGCAGAGTTCACAATGTTGGTTTTCTCGTGGAACGGCTCAAATGTTTCTTATTCGGAAGGAGGACGTTGTCGTGTGTGATTTATATATTGAAATAACTGGTAAATAATGTGTTGTTTAAGTAATTAATTTCGGCTACACTATTTGCCATTATTCTTTGTGACCAAACACATAGTTTCAACTGCAAAAATGTAAGATTGATTTTCAGTTAAATTTCTTTGTAAAACACGTGATCACAGAAATACGAATATCAGAGCTCTAGATTAGGAGCGTTATGCTTGTTCTAAACTCCTTATTTTATACACTAACCCTATGTTGTGGGTACTGAAAATGAGACGATTCTTTTGAGTACCCACAGCATAGGCTTTCGTTGGATAATAAGAGAGATAGTGTGGGGGAAATAACTGTAAACCCCTCCTTAGCTGGACCTCTGCGAATATTATTGTGTTTTATTTGTATTGCGTTATGAACAGTTGTATTCCATTCCTGTAAGATCAATGATTTATGTAAACGAGACCAATACATAGTGATTTCACATAGCTAGGTCAAATAGCTTACACATTTGAACATTAAACTCTTTCCCACCAAATCTGCAGCATACGACTTTGAAAACCTCCACACGATAACACGGAAAATAAATAAAAACTTTGTGGCAAATGGATAAATTGCTCGTTTTGAGCAATTTCTCCTTTTGTCACATTGTGTTCAAAAGTCATCTGCTGCGAAGAAATGCGTCTACAAGTGGGAAAGGGTTGACAGTATGTTTTCTATAACCAAGCATTTTAGACACTACGTCCCTTCGGAATGCAATTTCTTAAGAATTGAAAGAACAGTTTCAATTTGAATGCTTTTATTTCATTTTTAATATACAAAAAAAAGGAAAGAATTATTGACTTGAGTCGAATGTCATGAGAACGAAATAGCAATAGGTGGAGATTGTTACACGAACACGTGCAAATACTGATCTGAAAACCACCAGTGAAAATACACTATATTCTTCCTCAAGACTTCAACTTCAATAAAATATGCTTCAAGAGTTTCTTTTTTCTTTTCCCATTTTAATACTATTCACACATACAGCAATTTAGCAACAGGCTAAATGAAATAATTGTAAACATATTAAATAGAGTTAAACATTTGGTATGCTCAGTAAAGCAATATCTCACATTGCGAAAATAAATGTATTTAAAGTCATCTGCTGCAGATACAATACATAGTGTAAGCATATGGTTAACGGTTTATTTCGGCTTTTAATATCAAAGACATGCAAATGTCAAAGGTAAAATTTCATACGTAACTATCGACGAGCGATGGGTCCAATGCGGTGTCATGATTTATCTCCCTTGCCCAATCGTATAGAGTTAACAAATACTACAATCCCTCGGGTTTCCGATGGGGAACTTTTGTTGACAAATGGCGGATAACAAGTGAAGCGTTCAATGTCAGTAATCGAAAGTGTATGACCTGTGGCGATACCTACGAAATCAAGGATTGTCCATGTCTGGATCTAAGTATGAACTATAGATGTGTATGAACAGTTTGCTCGAAATCGAACGGACATGTTCAACTGTACAGCTGTTATAAATTTGATGACTATTATTGAAAGTCATTTAAAAACATATTGGGATAAAATATCTGGAAAGGTAGTTCGTTGTTAGTAATTTCTCCTTGTAAAATAATGTAATAGAAGAAAGTCGTCTACTGCAGAAACGTAAAAAAAGACGTTTAAAAGACCATGTCTGTGATGTTTGTATTTTTCTCGTTTCAGATACCACAGACCCTTTCAAACTCGACTTATCCGTAAAACCGAGAAAGGAGCGAACAGCCTTTACCAAACATCAGATACGAGAATTAGAAAAAGAGTTTAACCTCCACAATTACCTGACACGGTTACGGCGTTACGAAATAGCCGTGGCTCTTGATCTCACGGAACGACAAGTACGTATTACGCTTAACCCTTTCCCTCATATAGACGCTTTCTGACGCCTCTAAAGCAGACGACTTTTGAAAACACTGTGCCAAAAGAAGAAATTGCTCATGATGAGCAATTTCTGCTTTTGCCACAATGTTTTCCACGTTTAGTCATTGGTTATCCATTCAATTATAGAGATTTTCCAATTTTTGACAAAATATGTTCCAAGTCGTCTGCTGCAGGTTAACCCATTCACACATAAAACAAATTTGCTGCAGACGACTTGAAAAACACCTAGAGAAAAACGCATCTCTTTAAATGAAAGGATAATTACTGAAGAAAATTTTAAAACATTGTGGCGAAAGGAGAAATTGCTCGTTTTGAGCAACTTCTTCTTTTGTCAAAATGTTTAAAAAATCGTCTGCTGCATAGGCGTCAGAAAGCGTGTATACGTGTGGGAAAGAGTTAACTCTTTCAGCGCCGAATTGTTTTTCTTCCATGTTCAAAAGCGAGCTTCTCCATTTCTCATATAATGAGAGTTTTTGGCATATTAAAAGGCAAACAAAGCAAATTTCAGGTGTACAGCTCGCCTCACGAGCTGTCTCTCATGAATCTGTATTGTTTGGGAGAATCTCAATATTGCTATTGGCGCTAAAAGAGTAAAATCCATACTTATATGCTAACGTCCGTGGGTTGACACATGCTTGATGACATTTATTTCTCACATGGCAAGAACTGAATGAAGCGTTTGATTTATTTAGTATTACTCAGTGTGAAGAAAAGTATGCTCGTGCTTGTTGACGAATATTTTTATTTTTTCTTTAATAGAGATGGAACTAAATGGAATATGATACAGGAAAAGTTCAATTTTAAGTTATACTGTTTTATTTAAGTATTTTCATTTAAGAAATTTGCGAAAAATGATTTCGAAGGCTGTACAAAATCACGCGGGCAATTGTTGTTGCCTCTTGAGTGGCTACGTTATTTATGACATTTCAGTATGAAATACTTGGATTATATCTGATTGGCATGCAAAACTCGGCGGCATATAATTTATAAATACAAATTTTATGGTTATAAATTTTGCGAAGTGGCAAATTGTTGTTGTTTTTGTGAAATTTAAGAAATCGCATTTTATTCATTATAAATAGAAGATATGTGATACTTTCTATGTTTAAGAAGACGACGACACTGTAAAACAGTACCGATGTCTTTGCGGATAATTTTCTTTATTTAGACTTAGATAGTTCGATGCTTCCGACATAATTTGTGTTAATTCATGTATAAATATGTTTTGTATGACGAGATGCATGTATTTTGTATAAGTCAAATTAAATATGTTCTGTTCTGTTCATAAAAATGTACCATTTTACATAGCAATACGAATATTAAAACATTGTTTAGTAAAAACGATATGCATACATTAATAAGGCCAAAGCAATCAATTTAACACACACACACAGTTAAAGTAAAAACTCTTATTTCTATTTCTATTAACTCTGTGAACATACGAATAATTCCAAACTATGTATATTAAGTTATCAAAGAAAATCATTAAATTCTTTAAAAAATGAGTTAAGTCAAAGGATGCCAGATTCACGATGAAATAACATTGATTTCTTCCTGAGAGGTTCATCCCTATAAAACTTTCCATCATCCCATATGGCTTGCATTTTATATAGAAAAATGTAGTTATAATTCTTTTATGAAATTAATTGGATATATATGAAATCACTGTTTGCTGACCTTTCGGTACGATTTATGCAGAATATAAGTAGAAACCTTCGTAGACTAAATATAATTTTGACAGCATTTCTATTTGTAATTGCTTAGAAGTGAGGTTACAAAAACTTATGAATGGAATTCAAAGCTAGGAAAACATTGGTAAAATCTCTAAATTTTCAGTAAACATTCTGTAATGATTCTTTGTATTTAAACTTTGCTCTATATATCTGTTATTTGAGTTATCTTTCTGTAAGTTTCTTAATCATACCCTAGTTTCATTCGTATTACAATATTTGCCTGATGAAAAATACAGAAACGTAATTGGAAAAATAAAACAAAGCTTCAGGTTCATATCTGATTCGACTTAAATTGACAAAACCGCAAATACCGCTTTGAATAAGATTTTAAATTGATGTTGTTCTTCGTTTTCTCCATTTCTTATCATAGGAACCGTATTACAATTGTATTAATAATACGCATACCTTCGTTTGCCAGGAAATCCACATCAATACAATAGAGCAGACAGTAGAAGTTATATATTCGAATTCAATTACCTATATAAAAGTCAATATTCAGCTAATAAGCGTTTAAATGAAATTTAAAATATTATAATTGAATTTTAATATTCTTCCGAAATAAATCCAACATAAAGAAGTGTAGCTCTACGTTTAATAAAAGCGCACATTTTTACATATCTGGTACATGCTTCCGTTGACACGGCTAAGTTTGTGTGTAAATTGATATTATATAACTGCCATTCATCACATTAAAACTCACTTAAATCAAACAACAGTATGTCATATGGAACACATGAAGTTACACCATAACAATGCCTTGTTTCTGAACCTTATCCATATGGGATCATCAATATAATAACGTACCTTTTGTTGGGTCATATAATAACTTTCAAAGGACCGAATGGGGAAGAAAAAACATAAATTGAACCATATTGTGTGGCCTACACATGTGATGATCGAGCGTATATGTCTATATTTAGAAGCATTATTATTGATATTTGAAAAAATAAACACTTACAAATATTACTTCTACTACTATTATTACTACTACTAGTACTACTACTACTACTACTACTACTACTACTAATGATAATAATAACAATGATAGTAGTAAAATAAAGGGTTCTGAAAGCAAGCAGGTTTCCTATTTAATGTCTTGTCAAAGTATTTCTGTTCGAGTTCACGATAGACATTTCAGAAAGCTCCAGAATCATTGACGCACAGGGGATCAATATTAAATCCATAATGGAACCGCACTATACAGGAGATACACTGGTTTATTGAATGTAAACTATATATGTATAGATAGCGTTAACGTTTATCTTTCAAATATTCCATATATTAGTAATGAAATGGTAAAGGCACGGTAACAAGTGTATCATAACAGTATGCCTACATATATACTGAAGATCAGATTCAATCTTCCTAAGATTCCAATATGTAAGAGCTTTCTGTTTAGTTCAAAGAATAATTAATACACATTTGAAAGCATTGTTGGGAGGGAGGGAATAGAGAAGTGTTGGTTGGTATGTTTGCAATATGTTTTTCCATACTGACTTTAACAAGCCTTCGTACAGATACGAACAAATATGAAATTGTCAGTCAGTAGACAATTACGTGTAATCTCTCAGCTTCTTTGAGTCTGTTCTATTACCTCGTCAATGGATGGGATAATATTGCGAATCTCTGAAAATAGCAATTTCCGACCAAATTAATATTTCAAACTATAATAGAAAAGATTCTATTCGATGAATAAAGCCATACAATTATGACACCACCTAAAGCGTTAGTTGGGAGTCTTACGCCTCTGCTGCAGACGAAAACATTATGGCAAAAAGAAAAATATTGCTCATCAGAAGCAATTTCTCATTTTGTCACAATGTTTTCATATATATTAAATAGGTAATCTTTCAGTTTTCCATATTTTTGATTTAATGTTTTCGAAGTCATCTGCTGCAGATTTGTTGTATTTTTGAAAAGGTTAAATAATATCAACATTATATATTTATAGGTAAAAGTTTGGTTTCAAAACAGAAGAATGAAATGGAAGAGAGTGAAAGGGACTAAACTCGCCAAGGACAAAGTCGACGGACATCTGAAGCCAATAATGGCACCAAACGTGTCGTCTACAGAATCAGATGATTTAAGACAGAATGTAATGGTTGATCACGGGAACACGTGACTAACATAGATCAAAGTAACTACGACAACCGTTAGAATTACGAAGGAGGAAGGAGTATCTGTCAGCCTTTAACCATTCTGTATAAAATATAAAATAAAGTGTTGAGTACTTTAAATTATATACAAACAGACAATTGTTCGAAATAGTGTTCCAAATATTATATCGGAGAATAGAGCTGAGTGGATTTCGTGCGTCAACGAAATAGGCCTGTTTGTCAGGAGTGAAGGTTAAGTGCGGCTGGCAGTAAAATCTCTTGGTTCGCAGTCTGTGTCGTCCTTAAATATGTTTAGAATGATATAAAAGAGCGGTACTCTATTAAACCCAACTGGAAGGCAATTGGCCCATTGTTAATTATAGAAATTTCCGTAAAGCAGTATTTCTTTATATCCTAAACATGGATCCGCAGGCAAATCTCTGTTCACACGTGAAATAATCACGATACTGTTGGTTTTCGCTGAGCACCGTTCAAGTAGTTGTGTGTTCTCGGGAAATTTCGATATTCAAAGATCAATGAATGTCGAAACAGAGGAGTCACAACACGCGCGTGTAATGTTTAAAAACTACCCGGACACATTAGACGGCCCATGAGTACAAGACAGTTGTCAGGAGAATTGTGATTGACTTTAGCGAAACTGGTTGCATTACAATGTAGTGTTGAACGTGAAATAAACATGTGACAGGTTTCTCGAGATGTATCAGTGATTTATTGTTTCCAATGCCTTTTTCAGCAGTAGCCACTAATATGATATTGATATACCCTAGACGAAAGTACACGCGTACAGTAGTGTTGTCATACGAGCTATATAGATCATTCATATTGATTAAAAAAAGAAGAATTGTTTGTTTCGTTGTAAAAACATATATATCCTGAGATATTGACACTCAATGACAGTAACCGTAGGGTCTTATAAGCGACATTTCACTTCGCATATGTTTTTCATGAGGGTTTTTTTATCATGTTTTATGATAATAATCAAAATATTCAAATAGCTATGGAAGTAAATGCTGGCACCCCTATTAAAATTAGCCCTAATTGGTACTGGGATGTTTATCTAGTAAACTTCCATTTTTAAAATGTTCGCAAAAGTTCCGTCAACACTAAATGCTTCATCAGCCGATGTAACACATATATTTGACTGTAAATGGGTGCGTGTCCTAACCCTCATACAAACTAATGTTGATGCATCTGTAGCAGACGACTATTGACAACATTGTGACATCAGGAAATTTCCAAAAAAATAGCAATTTTTCATTTTGCCACAATGTTTTTAATTTTATTCAATAATTATTCTTTCATTAATATCTAGCTTTCTCTTGTTTTGCAACAATTTATCAAAGTTGTCTGCTGCAGATTTGTTGTTCGAGGAAAAGGATAAACCTTACTGCATTGACAGGATGATATATATTTTTACAAACTCTCTGCAGATATATCGGATTCATTGACATTGTTTGGTTTGATTATTTTTGGTTCTAATTTTCTTTTGCACAAAATGTGAAAATTGAAAAAAGGGCACCCTTAACCTGGCCCAGTTATTACGGGTTGCTAAATAAAAGGTATATGTACACACATTTTAGCAATAATTTATTTATTGTAAGAAATATACCCCCCGTAGTTTTTAAAGTAATTTTGCCATTATTGCAATCTGACCATTCAACCAAATGTATGGTTGCCTGAGATTATTAAATAATAATATAAGAATGATTTGTTTTAATGACTCTGTCACAGGCGGTACAGTTTATGGTAGGACGTAACAAACAATCTACTACTGTAAACCAACATTCTGGATTCTGCGTAAAGTATCGACCCGAATCTGCCTATGCATGCCGCGAAGGCTAACCCGGACAGATATTTTTCGTCTAATGTGGATTTTCTGTTTCAGGACTCGTTACTCTTTACCTCTAGCCCCCGGACTGTGTCGGCCCGGATTAGCATGTGCGGACTGCATAGGCTGATCTGGGTCAATACATTACGCAGAGTTGGTTTCTCGTGGAACGGCTAAAATGGTATTGCGTAACAGCTCATATAACATCATATCTAACATTTTCATTTCCATTATATTATTAAAAGTTTCAAACTGAGACAATTGACAATGAGAATCCACTGCCTTTTAGTCAGCAATAACTCTTACAAAATATCTGTTTGATGTCTACTTCTACATATTAATTTTGTAGACTTAAATTGCTCTTTTGCTAGATTCCTCTTGCTTAAAACTTCATTTTTTATTAATGTTTGCTATAAAACTACAGATAGGCTGTAAGATAGGAAGTCGATAGAGGTCGTGCATTTAGGATTTGCATAAATGCCAGTTTGAGCGGACTTTACTAATGAGAAAAACATTCAGACTAATTAGTATAGCATTTCAAATAACTGGCAATAAGCGTACCGGATAACTCTAATTAATGTTATTTCTTATAATCAGATATTACAGGATGACGGCAGGGGAATATGGAAGTAGGCTTCAATAATCCATCTAACAGAAATTAATTTAACTTTACCCATTACATTCGATTTCATTTTACGTCTTGTCTAACTTGAGGTAAACAACGTTCAGAACGAAAAGAAAATTGTAACAAAACACTGAGACGGAAATGACGTCATGATGTCCTGACGACGTCTCCTCATCGCAATTTGAATTATTCGACACAAGAATAGACTACACTTAAATTTCCGTTGTATTTTTTAAAACTTGATAAAGACCAAGTGGTCGAACATTTGATTATTAAAGTGTATTAATGATATAAAGTGTTTCACTGAGATATAAGTTTCAGTCTCGGTAGAATACAACTTCATAAACTACTAAGAGTTATCTCCCATGTTGTCTCTAAGCTAATCATGTGATGTTTACTGAACAGCGGACGTCACGATATAGACCAATAAAGGCATGGAAACATTGCATGAACAACACCCATATATCTATAAATACAATACAACAATACAATTTAAACTTGAAACGTTAAGAAAAGCTTCATCACACTTACTTAACTACATGTAAACATAAAGTCATTAATTAATTGTTTATCGCGTTGCAATTGTCTGCTATGAAACTCTCCAAGGATAAAGATGAAACATCTGATATGTTGGATACTGAGCCGTCCCGCAAGAAAACCAACATTATGGCCTCTGCGTAATGTATCGACCAAGATCAGCCTGCGCAGTCCGCACAGACTGATCCGGGCCGGCACATTCCGTATCAGGGGGATAAAGGTATAGCGTAATAATTCCTGAAACAGAAAATCCACAGGAGGCGAAACGTGTCTATCCGGGTAAGCCTGCGTGGCATGCATAGGCTGATCCGGGTCGATACTTTACGCAGAGTCCACAATGTTAGTTTTCTCACGAGATGGCTCATATATAGTATGAATTTGATCTATAGTTCAAAGCATTGTGGGAAGTGGGGAAATTATGACATTATGAGCACGTATTGAACAATATGGTTAGAGTCTAGACATATACTATTCTAGTTTATCTTTCCACAAAACGTATCAGCATAACTTATACATCAAATCGCACGTGTGTAACAGTGCCATGGCATTTATTGTGGAAGTTTGATACATTGTTTGTTTTACATGCAACTCAAATTGTTAACTTTTATGATTAAATATTTTGAATATGTTATTAGTTTGTTAGATTCTTCTAGGACAGTTTTTCTGTTACACTTTATATATATGTATGAGCATACAATGCAGGCTAATCCGGGCCGACACATTCCGCCTCAGGGGGATAGAGGTATAGAGTAATGATTCCTAAAACAGAAAAATCCACAGGAGGCGAAAAGTATCTACCCAGGTTAGCATGCGCGGCATGCTTAGGCCGATCCGGGTCGGTACTTCGCGCAGAGTCAATAATACTGGTTTTCTCGTGGATCGGCTCAACTATATATATATATATAAATGTATTTATTTGATCACGTTTATGATAACCCGTTGCCACATATATATATATATATTATTGGGATTTTACGCCGTTTTCAACATTAGTTCAGATATATCCTGGCGACAGTTCACTTAGTCATGATCCCTGGGTAAACAAACCAGTACTAGACTAGAAAATGTGCTAAGGACACTTCACCATGACCGTCGTGTCGCGATTGCGGATCGAACACGGGACGCCCGGTTTCAAATACCCGACGCTACTTCGATGTTTCTGCAGCAGAAATCTTTTGTAAAATAATGTCAATAGTTAGTCCTTCATTTAAAGAGATTTTCTGTAAGTTACCTAGATGATTTCAATTTCGTTTGCTGCTGATTTGTGAATACTTAAAACAGTTCAAAGGCTCCGACCCAGTCTAGCAGATACAGAAATATCGTTACTGTTACCCTTTCCCACATACAATAAATCTGCAGCAGACGACTTTGAGATTATCCAGTCCAAAATATTGAAAATCTCTATTATTGATTAGAGTTGAAATCATTGTGACAAATGGAGAAATTACTCATTATTAGCAATTTCTTCATTTGCCACTATGATTTCAAAATTCGTCTGCTTCAGAGGCATCAGAACGCGTCTACATGAGGGAAAGGGTTAAATAAATTTGTCACTACATATCCATGTATTTGATATAGTATTTGAGGGTCTTCAGTTTTGAAAAAAATGGAGGAGAAATGAAAGGTCTTGGAAGATCCGAATTGAATCTTGATACACTGCTGAATATATTGTGGAAACAAATCGTATAAAAATCAATTTTGACAATTCTTTAAAAGAGAATGTTTCTGCTGCCAAGGCATCAAATGTATCAGGAACGTAGACCCTCAATGTATGAACCAGGCAAACTGTTAGCTGCAATCAGAGGAACTGGACGTAGTTCTCTGGAAATGTGCGTGTAAGGAATAATCATAATTTGTCGATCGCGAGGTCAACGATATAACTAGAAAATTTCGCTAATTTTTACCTAGATATCAATATTAAAGTAATAACATAGATGTGTCCTTACTTAGTTCGCTCAGACATATATAAATGACGAAATAAACGTACAGTTGCGTTGAATGTGGCTATGGGTATTGACATAATTATGATTACTATTGAATAACTATTCGGGGAACCTAGAAATAGCTTAAACACAATTTGGTACTTCCTGTTAATTGATTGATTGATTGATTGATTGTTTGGCGTTTCCCGGGTAAGTTACCAGTTCTACTGGTCTATTTATCCCGACACCAGCCAGTCAGTCCTAATGCTAACCCCGTAACCAGAACGCCAAGGAGGGCAGCCATTACTACCATTTAAAGTCGTAAATTGACTGGAACAGTGTGCTCTATTGAATCGAATAAATGATATAAACCATACGCTATTGCAATCTTCGCCATTTAACCGCTCTTCCATTATAATCATGTCTGCCCCTCAAGTAGTTTAACCTTCCTTACTTGCAGACGTAATTTACTCAAATGTAAAAGATGACGACTTCTGAAAAAATTGTGGCTAAAGGAGAAATTGCTCATCATGATAATTTCGATAATTTTTGTTTCAAAGTCGTCTGCTGTTAATTTAGTGCATGTGGGCTCAACGCTGCATTCTGCACGATGACAAGCAAACAGAGTAAACCGTGTTTCAGTTAACAAACAGAGCACGTATGTTTCAGTTAACGAACGGAGCATCTATGTTTCAGTTAAAACATGGAGCATCTATGTTTCAGTTAACGAACATAGCACCTATGTTTAAGTTAACAAACAGAAACAAATATGTTTAAGTTAACAAACAGAGCATATATGCTTCAGTTAACAAACAGAGCATATAAATTTCAGTTAACAAACAGAGTACCCGTGTTTCAGTTAACACACAGAGCATATAAGTTTCAGTTAACAACCAGAGCACGTATGTTTCAGTTAACAAACAGAGTACCCGTGTTTCATTTAACAAACAGAGAACATATGTTTCAGTTAACAAACAGAGTACATATGCTTCGGTTAACAAACGGAGCACCTAAGTTTTAGTTAACAAACAGAGTACCCGTGTTTCAGTTAACAAACAGAGCTCATATGTTTCAGTTAACAAACGAAGCATCTATGTTTTCAGTTAACAAACGGAGCACCTATGTTTTAGTTAACAAACAGAGCTCATATGCTTCAGTTAACAAACGAAACATCTATGTTTTCAGTTAACAAACAGAGCACATTTGTTCCAGTTAACAAACAGAGCACGTATGTTTCAGTTAACGAACGGAGCATCTATGTTTCAGTTAAAACATGGAGCATCTATGTTTAAATTAACAAACAGAAAAAATATGTTTAAGTTAACAAATAGAGCATATATGCTTCAGTTAACAAACAGAGTACCCGTGTTTCAGTTAACAAACAGAGCACACAAGTTTCAGTTAACAACCAGAGCACGTATGTTTCAGTTAACAAACAGAGTACCCGTGGTTCAGTTAACAAACAGAGCACATAAGTTTCAGTTAACAACCAGAGCACGTATGTTTCAGTTAACAAACAGAGTACCCGTGTTTCAGTTAACAAACAGAGAACATATGTTTCAGTTAACAAACAGAGTACATATGCTTCAGTTAACAAACGGAGCATCTATGTTTCAGTTAACAAACGGAGCACCTAAGTTTTAGTTAACAAACAGAGTACCCGTGTTTCAATTAACAAACAGAGCTCATATGCTTCAGTTAACAAACGAAGCATCTATGTTTTCAGTAAACAAACAGAGCACATTTGTGTCAGTTAACAATCAGAGCGCCTATGTTTCAGTTAACACACAGAGCACCTATGGTTCAGTTAACAAACAGAGCACCTATTGTTCAGTTAACAAAGAGCACCTCTGTTTTAGAACCAATTTTCATTGTTGTAGTGGTTAGAGCGTTCGTAGCTCGTCTGGAGCCGGAGACAAGGATTTGAAACCCTACAAAGTCATGAGACTTTAAACATGGCAGAAGTCGATTCCCTCAATGCTGCTCAGAATTAAGGGTATACCACATTAAGGGGCCTACTGGGAACACCGTGATGTGACTGAAATACCGTTGAAAGAGGGGTAAAATACAACTCAAATTAAAACACAATCACACATGTAATTCCGTTAAGTACGTGTAGATATATTCCGTCAGGAAAAGGACAACATATAAATATGGCTTTGAAATCTATTAAAACCAGAGCGGACTAAATCATTTGAAAAATGCCTTTGGTTTGTTTTGGAATCCAACTTGAGAAAATCATCTAAAAACAAAAATAAAAATTAGTTTTCCTTCATATGATCAAATGGAAAAGTAGGGCATATTTCTCATATTTGTGTACGTACTTTTTCCTTATCCAATCATGTTTCAATGCCCTAGGGTCGTCAAACGTCGGTATTATTGGCGAGAAGATTTTAGCAAGTTAATTCTTTTCCCTGATATAATATTTATAGAGTCGACCGTGAAAAGGAATAAATCTAACCTCATGAAAAGTACTATTTTGATACGGAGTCAAAAACATTTGAGGAAAAGGAAAACAAATCATTTTGAGCGATTTCCATTTTCCCAAAATGTTTTCAACGTCGTCTGCTGCAAAGAATTATTTTTCGCCTTCATCAAAGAATGGTTCAATCCTTTCCAAAATGCAGACGCAACTATTAGCAGACAACATTTGAAAATAGAGTGACAAAAGGAGAAGTTGCTCTTAATGAACAATTTCCCCTCTTTGTTATTAACTATATTCACCATTTTTGGGGCATTTCAAGAGCTTCTCCATTGTTTTGTCTAGATGTTTTCAAAGTCGTCTGCTGCAGATTTGCCGTAAATGGGAAAGGGTTAAGGGCTGAAATACTGTAAAAACCCCATCAACAGCTGGTTGGTAATGGCACACAAAAAAATATTTTACCGCGTTCTCACCAGCACAAGATGGTAAGACAATCATCTCCAAACTCAAAGCTAAACCCTAATGACAAAAGCAGACGAACACAGTGTTTGCAGTAGGGCATGGTAAAATCTCTCTCGCTGATAGAACGGAAGAGTTGGCATGATACGCCGTTTTAAGAAGCCATATCAAAGGGGAGTGAAATTGACACGATTTCCATGACAACTGACGTGCAATAGTCACGTGATGTTTAAGAAGGGCCAACTCTGGACAACTGACTGTTGGATTTCAATAAACAAGTTCGATCTATTTGGATATGCTTGTTTGAATTCATCCACTGCGAGACAAACTGAAGAATTAGCAAATTATCCAACTGAACCGTTGGAATTTTGCATCGCTTCCGATTTTTCCTTTGAGTGAAAAGATAAATGCACTGTACTAGATCTATTGGTATTTGTGCATTACTTTCGATGATGCAATTCAATTCAATTTCTTTAATACTCCCAGTTTGTACATGGACAAAAACATGACGTAAATACAATTTAGCATTACAAACGGCGAAACAAAATGACATATATACATGCATCAAATTGCTTCAAAACATTATATGTCTTGAGAAGAACTTCTTCAACTAACTAATATAATTTTATTTTATCATTATTAATATTATTATTATTAGTAGTAGTAGTAGTAGTAGTAGTAGTAGTAGTAGTAGTAGTAGTAGTAGTAGTAGTAGTAGTAGTAGTAGTATTTATTTATTTATTTATTCATTTTAATTCCTCCTAGTGGAGATTGATAAATAACAAATAATCACAAGTTTAAGTTAAATTAACAAATAGTTTGGATATAGAGCATCGTTATGCAGTTCATGTACAAATAATAATAGGAATATATACACTGTTGAATAGTGAGATTTACTGCTTTCCTTCATTGATATGTGCTTTATGACCGTGTTTCATCTTTAAAGTTCGAGCACAGACGCAGTTAAGTGCATTTTTGGAACTATGTGTGATTTCCGACTCACAGAGATCACACTAGGTTCCTAAGGCAGCTATAGGCATACACCAATGAGCGCTTGAGCATTAGTCTTTCTGTTTCATGTGAAATATCGGTTTCCAGTTTTGAGCCTAGAATTTTCAACATGAAACTTTCAGATGAGTCCGAGTTAAGTTCTTCCGCAATACCAGCATTAACCTCATGTTGTATGCTTAGTATGAACGACGTTTTCTGCGACGTCAAACATGGACACTCACAAAGAACGTGTTTGATACTATCGCTGGTAAACGCATAGCACAGTTTACAATACAGATTGTCAGCATCAGGAATGTTTACCCATATTTTAGCAATTGTTCTGGCAATATTTGGCTTAACCTCTGTAAACACATCGTAAATAACACTTGGGTAGATGGCAGTGTGCAACCGTTCAAATCTAGAGAAATCTTGGTCGACACTTATTCTCAATTTCCAGTTGTCGGATTCATATGCATTGACAACAGTATTTACTGTTAATTTCCAGCTAATCTTAGACGGCAGAAGTCCTGCATTGTTCAAATATGCATTGATCATATTTGAGAGACCATACAATTTCAATATTCTAAAAATATCAGGGATAAAGCCCTTTAAGACCGTTCTAGGATTTTGTATAAAAGCCAAAGCTTTTTTGAGTAGCAAGTTTTTACTCAGTGAACCGTTTCTTAAACTGAGTAGTTTGTGTAAGAACTTTAGTTTTCTTATGTCGATTCTAGATGACAGACGATAAGTGCCGACCATAGATTCGCACATGTCGGATCTTGTTCTGGTTTTAAAACCCTGGATGGATTTTACAACATAGTGCTGTAACTTATTGACTGCATCTATATCAGACTGTGACATGTTGTTCCACAGTTCACTACCGTATAGTATTGTTGGAACTACGATACTATTGTATAGTTTCACTGACGTAATAGGATTAAGTGCATCAGATCGCATACCTACATCGGCTAATGCAAAGAATGCATTTTTACCTTTTTGACATCTTTCTTTTATTCTATTAGACAATTTAAGTGATGCGTCTTGCCTGATTCCCAAGTGTATCGCATGGTCATGTTCGTGAATATATGTGTTCCCGATGAGAAGTGAAATTGGAGCGTCATATTTTAACCTATTAAATACAACGATGCTTGATTTACTCGCGCTTACTTCAAACTTCCATTTTGTCGCGTATCGGTATACAATGTCTAGTAAGACTTGCAAATTGTTGGGGGATAAGGCGATAATAGACAGGTCATCAGCAAATGAAGGGTTACCACATCTGAGATTATGTCCTAGATTTAAACTGTAATTGGAGTCCTCTAATTGATGTAAAAGTTCGTCTATATAAACTAGGTAATAAAACGTTGAAGCAACTCCTCCCTGCCGTACGCCTCTCTTAATCCGTATATGACTTGATATGCTACCGCTACTGCGTACATTGCACGTTAAATTATCATAAGAATCGACAATGAGTCGAAGGATTTTACCGTATAACCCTAGTTGTGCCAGTTTAAGGAATAGCCCGTTATGCCAGACAGAGTCAAACGCTGCCTTAAAGTCAAGAAACGCGGTATATGTACGGCTATTCTTTTCTGACAGATCATATACTGTTTCCTGTAAGTTAAAAGCTGCCGATATACAGCTTAGTTCTTTCTGGAACCCTTGCTGCTGGACATGAGGGAATGTAATCGATTTCGATGAAAGGAATGATTGGATTCTGCATAGTAAGAGTTTTTCAAAAACTTTACAAAAGCACGGGATTAATGATATTGGCCTATAACTAGATGGGTCACTTTTACTCTTCCCCTTCCCTTTGAAGATAGGAATGATGAGGCTCTTCCTCCAACTTTCCGGAATAATTTCTTGAATTAGAACGCCATTAAATAACTCAGTAAGACATGTGTATAATACTTTACCTCCATGTATGATATGCTCATTAAGGATAAGGTCATGTGACGGGCTTTTACCGCGTTTTAAATCTTTTACAATATGTTCAACGTTGTCGCGGGTAAATGGGGCTATCATATCCTTGTAAAACGTATCATTTTGTTCGGCTGAGTTGTCATTCATGAACTGTTTAACCAGTGAATTGACCTTGTCTGTAAAGCCAAATGGGTAATTTTCTGAGGTTTCTGGGAAATCAAAGGT
The DNA here is from genome assembly GCA_031761405.1 of Serripes groenlandicus. Classification (NCBI taxonomy): domain Eukaryota; kingdom Metazoa; phylum Mollusca; class Bivalvia; order Cardiida; family Cardiidae; genus Serripes; species Serripes groenlandicus. The sequence continues at coordinate 71,882 of JASEVX010000261.1, forward strand.
ATCTTTGAAGAATTCTGAAAAACCGTTTGATACATTTTCTTCTGCATATGTTATATTCTTGTATATAATTTCAGCACATACGTTCGGTACATTTTTCTTTTTCCTTTTAACTAGTTTCCAAAACAGGTTTACGTCTAAATGAGCAGCCTTATCAAGTTCTTCGAATGTTTTATTTAGAAAGAGATTACAAGCAATGCGCTGTTTTCGCCTGAAATTGCGTTTTGCAGATTTGTATCTCTGATATGACTCATACTCGACCCCTCTTGGGCGGCCAATGTTTATCCAGATACGCCTAAGTCGCCTTGATTCAGCGTGGGCTTGTCTTAGGTCATGCGACCAATACGGTTTCGTATGTTTGTTAAATTTACCTTTCGGTAGGCAATTTTCAGCTGATTTTAAGGTCGAACTTACAATAAAATCAGACAACTGATTTGGATCCATTTTTGAGGTGAATGTTAGCGAGGACAGGTATTGAGATAATGTATTTTCAAATGAATTCAATTCACATGCATTACATTTATCCCAGGCGATACACTTTCGATCAGTTAAGTTTACTTGCTTCTGTTTAGTTACATTAAGCGATGCAATTAAAGGTAAATGGTCTGATGTAAATACGTCCTTTTCTGGTAACGTTTTATACTGTTCTATTTTGTTTATAAGTGTCTGTTCTATCAGTATATGATCAAGCTTGGACCTATTTCTAACGTATGTGAACTCTTGATCACTGTGATGAAGTGCTATAAGTCTATTGTTCGCCATGAACTGTTGTAGTGATGACGATTTGTCACTGGTGACGTCATCATGCATTTTGCCAATAGCTCGAAGACGCGCATTAAAATCACCAAGTATTAACACTTTACCTTTTAATGAACACGTGTGCGTAATAGCCTCAAGTTCTGTAATTGTTTCGTGATAGTGTTTAATGTAACTGTCCGACGGCATATATACTCCGATTATATAGATTCTCTCAGAATTTATTAATTTGAGTTCAATGCCTATTATTCTTTCGTTATCTAGACAATCGATTAGACTAATTGAAGACTGTAATGATTTCTTATATAAGATGGCGACACCGCCTTTACCACATTTAGCCGGACCGTACTGGTCTATCGAGCTATCACAAACCGAAAATGACTTATATTTTGGATTTATGCTATCAAGAAATGACTTCGAATGGTTGAAGAGTTTGTGTTCAGATATGATGCCAATATCAATATCATTCTTGTCTAACATATCGGAAAGTGCATAAGCAGACGACATAATTCCTCGTCTGTAGTAGTAGTAGTAGTAGTAGTAGTAGTAGTAGTAGTAGTAGTAGTAGTAGTAGTAGTAGTAGTAGTAGTAGTAGTAATAGTAGTAGTAGTAGTAGTTGTATTAGTAGTAGTACTAGTAGTGGTAGTAGTAGTAGTGGTAGTAGTAGTAATAGTAGTAGTAGTAGTAGTAGTAGTATTAGTAGTAGTAGTAGTAGTAGTAGTAGTAGTAGTAGTAGTAGTAGTAATAGTAGTAGTAGTAGTAGTAGTAGTTTATTCATTTTAATTCCTCCTAGTGGAGATTGATAAATAACAAATAATCACAAGTTTAAGTTAAATTAACAAATAGTTTGGATATAGAGCATCGTTATGCAGTTCATGTACAAATAATAATAGGAATATATACACTGTTGAATAGTGAGATTTACTGCTTTCCTTCATTGATATGTGCTTTATGACCGTGTTTCATCTTTAAAGTTCGAGCACAGAACGCAGTTAAGTGCATTTTTGGAACTATGTGTGATTTCCGACTCACAGAGATCACACTAGGTTCCTAAGGCAGCTATAGGCATACACCAATGAGCGCTTGAGCATTAGTCTTTCTGTTTCATGTGAAATATCGGTTTCCAGTTTTGAGCCTAGAATTTTCAACATGAAACTTTCAGATGAGTCCGAGCTAAGTTCTTCCGCAATACCAGCATTAACCTCATGTTGTATGCTTAGTATGAACGACGTTTTCTGCGACGTCAAACATGGACACTCACAAAGAACGTGTTTGATACTATCGCTGGTAAACGCATAGCACAGTTTACAATACAGATTGTCAGCATCAGGAATGTTTACCCATATTTTAGCAATTGTTCTGGCAATATTTGGCTTAACCTCTGTAAACACATCGTAAATAACACTTGGGTAGATGGCAGTGTGCAACCGTTCAAATCTAGAGAAATCTTGGTCGACACTTATTCTCAATTTCCAGTTGTCGGATTCATATGCATTGACAACAGTATTTACTGTTAATTTCCAGCTAATCTTAGACGGCAGAAGTCCTGCATTGTTCAAATATGCATTGATCATCTCAATAAATCAATCTACATTTCAACTTTCTCAAACACAATATTTGAGAGACCATACAATTTCAATATTCTAAAATATCAGGGATAAAGCCCTTTAAGACCGTTCTAGGATTTTGTATAAAAGCCAAAGCTTTTTTGAGTAGCAAGTTTTTACTCAGTGAACCGTTTCTTAAACTGAGTAGTTTGTGTAAGAACTTTAGTTTTCTTATGTCGATTCTAGATGACAGACGATAAGTGCCGACCATAGATTCGCACATGTCGGATCTTGTTCTGGTTTTAAAACCCTGGATGGATTTTACAACATAGTGCTGTAACTTATTGACTGCATCTATATCAGACTGTGACATGTTGTTCCACAGTTCACTACCGTATAGTATTGTTGGAACTACGATACTATTGTATAGTTTCACTGACGTAATAGGATTAAGTGCATCAGATCGCATACCTACATCGGCTAATGCAAAGAATGCATTTTTACCTTTTTGACATCTTTCTTTTATTCTATTAGACAATTTAAGTGATGCGTCTTGCCTGATTCCCAAGTGTATCGCATGGTCATGTTCGTGAATATATGTGTTCCCGATGAGAAGTGAAATTGGAGCGTCATATTTTAACCTATTAAATACAACGATGCTTGATTTACTCGCGCTTACTTCAAACTTCCATTTTGTCGCGTATCGGTATACAATGTCTAGTAAGACTTGCAAATTGTTGGGGGATAAGGCGATAATAGACAGGTCATCAGCAAATGAAGGGTTACCACATCTGAGATTATGTCCTAGATTTAAACTGT
>JASEVX010000261.1:80000-232453 GCA_031761405.1 Serripes groenlandicus
TAGTTCAAAACATTCAATTTAACAAACAGTATGATGTCTTTGATAACTTTTCGCCTCGGTGGTGTAGTGGTCGAGCGTCCGCCTCGGTGATGTAGTGGTAGAGCGTCCGCCTCGGTGATGTAGTGGTAGAGCGTCCGCCTCGGTGGTGTAGTGGTAGAGCGTTCGCCTCGGTGGTGTAGTGGTAGAGCGTACGCCTCGGTGGTGTAGTGGTAGAGCGTCCGCCTCGGTGATGTATTGGTAGAGCGTCCGCCTCGGTGGTGTATTGGTAGAGCGTCTACATCGATGGTGTATTGGTAGAGCGTCCGCCTCGGTGGTGTAGTGGTAGAGCGTCCGCCTCGGTGGTGTATTGGTAGAGCGTCCGCCTCGGTGGCGTATTGGTAGAGCGTCCACATCGGTGGTGTAGTGGTAGAGCGTCCGCCTCGGTGGTGTAGTGGTAGAGCGTCCGCCTCGGTGGTGTAGTGGTAGAGCGTCCGCCTCGGTGGTGTATTGGTAGAGCGTCCGCCTCGGTGGTGTAGTGGTAGAGCGTCCGCCTCGGTGGTGTAGTAATAGAGCGTCCGCCTCGGTGGTGTAGTGGTAGAGCGTCCGCCTCGGTGGTGTAGTTGTAGAGCGTCCACCTCGGTGGTGTAGTGGTAGAGCGTCCGCCTCGGTGGTGTAGTCGTATAGTGTCCGCCTCGGATGCTGGACGTCCAGGTCCGATCCCCGGACGGGTCATTCCACTAACTTTAAACATTGAAGTAATATGGCTGTCCGTCCTCCTTGGCTCTCAGGGTTGCGGGGCTAGCCTCACGACTGGCTGGCTGGTTGTGTCACGATAAATTGACCGGTAGTACCGGTAACTTACACAGGGAAATCCGTGATATAACTGAACAATGTGGCCGAACTGGGTTGTTTGTGTGTGTTTGGGGTTTTATATCACATTCACAAATATTCCAGTAATATCACGGCGGTTCCTGTAGTTACGGGTACATTTATCCTGACACCAGCGAGTCAGTCGTAATGCTAATCCTATAATCCTGATTGCCAAAGAGAGGAAGTCAGTGCTACCATTTCAAAATAATTTTGGTTTGACCCGACCGGGAATCGAACATGCGACCTTCCACACCCGAGGCTTGCGCTCTACCAGTATACTACTTAGGCTGCAGTTTTGGAAGGTCGATTTGTTTTGTTGGGATATTTTTTTAAAGTCTTTGGCATGGGTGGGCTGGGAATCGAACCCTGATCTCCTGCCCCCAAGGGGGACGCTCTAACCACTGCAACAGCCAAATGGTCGACCGAATAATTGCTAAGAAGCATATGGCCACATTATATCAGCCCGTCCATGGAAAAAGGTGCAAGTTGGCTTTCATAAACAATGTAGATCCAGAGCAATGTGTGCATCCGTACAGTCTAATCAAGATACACACCATTACTTACATACTGTTATTAGTAACTTCTGTCAACGTGTGTGGGCTCCGATAGGATGGACCACGTGTACAGGCTGGTCTATACCTACACTCTTCAGTATAACCAACTTTATACCTTTGCTCACCATGGATGGTCATTATATAAAGCGAAATGTTTCTTAACACAATATGTTTTTATATAACAAACATAGCAGTTACAGAAAGTTGACATTTTGACAATCCTGGATATGCAGGCTGTTAACCAACGTTCAATTCAAGTTGAAGATGGTGTAGTCAATTGAGTTAATCGACTTCGGTAGGTTCTGAATTTCTGAGTGTTCCTTTTAATATCTACAAGAATCACTTTGCGATCTTAACAAACAATTTCATTCTTTGTTGAATCCAGAGAGATATCTGTTGATTGATATTTCTTCGTATTTAAGAAAGGCGGTTGTAAAATGCGGATGCTCCAGCAATTAATATAACAAAGATTTAGGAAGAGATTATAATATTAAAAAGGATAATCGCGTTTGTAGATATTGTTTTAACAGTTCAAAATGAATATCATGCATTTGTTCAATGTGACTGCCAATGGCTTGCAGAAGGACAGACCTTACTGTATACATGGTGTAACGGCCGATATGATATGTGAAGTTTTTACTGCTGAAAAAGCGAAAGTACTATTGTTATAAAGAAGATCGCAAACTACGTTTCAGTTTATATTCATCCATTCGATAACAAATGTCATTGCTAGATTGGTATGTATATTTGCTGTATTTTGGGCCGGTGGCCTCTTTTTACAAATAAATAATTGTATTGTAAAAGACTATTAGAGATCCTTTTGTATTTTAGTTTCTGTATCACTGAATGGTTCATTTACACGATTGCAGTAGGACAACACCTCTTCTTCTGTGTCATAAATTACGTATAGACGTACATTAAATGAAGGCCGGTAGTTGAAGTACTCGCGAAACTACCTATGCATACGATTCAAAATATTGTTTTCGGTATATGGGTTTGTAAGGTTTGACTTCGAGCATACGGCAATTTTATGATCCAGGAGACGAAAGTTCGTTAAGGAGTGCATTAAATGAAGGCGGGAGTTGAAGTACGCGTGTAACTACCTATGCATATGAAGGCGGGGAGTTGAAGTACGCGTGAAACTACCTATGCATATGAAGGCGGGGAGTTGAAGAACGCGTTAAACTACCTATGCATATGAAGGCGGGGAGTTGAAGTACGCGTGAAACTACCTATGCATATGAAGGCGGGGAGTTGAAGTACGCGTGTAACTATCTATGCATATGAAGGCGGGGAGTTGAAGTACGCGTGTAACTACCTATGCATATGAAGGCGGGGAGTTGAAGTACGCGTGTAACTACCTATGCATATGAAGGCGGGGAGTTGAAGTACGCGTGTAACTACCTATGCATATGCTCCGATGAGTTCCGTGGAACACCAACCTAATCGATCACACATTTTAGATACATCGATAACTCCTGCTCTAATTAAACCAATCTTATCGTATTTATAACATGTATAACAAGTGCAGATAAAAAATATGATTGTGCCTTCATGCAATTTAGTCCAATGAGACAATGTTTGTCAGAAATATTTCTTAACCCTTTCCCAAATAACACAAATCAGTTGCAGACGACTTTTAAAACATCTAGTTTAAAACACAGAAATGAAGGTATAATTACTAAAGAAAAGTTGAAAGCCTTGTGGCCAAAGGTGAAATTGAGCAATTTCTCCTCTTGCCACAAGGTTTTCAAAAGACGTCTGCTGCAGAGACGTCAGAAAGCGTCTTTATGTGGGACTGGGACTGTGACTCATTCGCGAATTTATTAGAGCCAGATCAAACTGCTCGAACGCGCAGGTTGGTCTGGGTCTACATGTTTCGCCAAGCAGTCTGACTTTGATATACTGCGAAAGCAGATGGTTAATCGCTGGTTAATACATAAATAATCCTACGGTAAATATTCACACATCTAATGGTATATAATGGGTTATTTACATCTCTGATCCTAATGTAGATGTAAAGAGATAATAATTAGTGCATTGTTTCACCAAATGTCGACAATATGGGTTCCTACATTGCACATATGTTATATCAAACGATTTCCTAATGATTAGGTCGGGTTTCGACGTAGGCTGTCGTTCCGGGAGTCGCGGTAATGACGAGGATTATCAATCCGGGGGTCGTGTATTCGAATCCTGGCTAGACCATTAATCAATTTTGATAATTAACAAAAGTCATTGTGACTGTTTCGTCGTTCGTCTTCTTCAAGAAGTCCATGTGTGAATGTGGCCAGTCGCATTGGAGTAAAGGTGGGTAGAGTACTGATGTGAGAGAGTGAGTTAATGAGATAGTTGGTAAGGTGATCTGGCCGAGGTGATATAACTGATGATATACTGTTGAGAGCGGGGTTTAACCCTTTCCCACATACAACACATCTATGTGACGACTTTAAAAACATCATGGTAAAGACATGGAAAATCCTCACAAATGAAGGTATACTTACCGAAAAAATGTTGAAAACAATGTGGCAAAAGGCGAAAAAATAAAGAGCAATTTCTTCTTTTGTCACATTGTTTTCAAAAGTCGCCTGCTGCAAAGGCGTCAACAAACGTCTATATGTGAGAAAGGGTTAATTCCAAACGATCAATCTAATGAGCGAAATCTTCGCATGGCTGTACAGTCTTGTTGGTCAGTGATGTTCCACACTTTACAAGTTTGAAGTAGAATGTAAATTGACTAAATTCATATTAATATTTCGGCAAGTTCAGATTGTTCTTATTTCAGACACGAAACTAATTAAATCGGATTTTCAATATATTGATATATTCATGCTTTTTCTGCTGCATCACTATTGCTGGTAAATTTGGAAACGACTTTTCACAAGGAACACACATGTCTAATATAAAAGCCCCACCTCCGACGGGTCAAACGTTATTGCAAATGTTTTAAAGGCGGATTTTTTTTTTCCACAGATAAATACGGTGGCAAGGCAATTACTAGAAGCCCCGAACTTTCACTTCCTGGATCATAAAAATGCCGTATGCAAATGTTGCAAACCCATATACCTAAATGATATTTTGTATCGTTTGCTATGAACATGTCTGAGACAATTTCTGTAACAATGGACCGTATGACGTAGAAGATTTCATATAAAGATGACTCGTTTTGAGCAATTTCTCCACTATCTTCTCTTTGCCTGAAGCGGCTTAACCCTTTCCCACATATAGACGCTCTCTGACGCCTCTTTGAAATCATTATGGCAAAAGGAGAAATTACGCATAACGAGCAATTTTTCCATTTGCCAAGATGATCTTCAACTCTATTCAATAATCATAACATCATTTATAGAAGTTTACTATGTTTTGGGCTTAATTAATTCAAAGTCGTCTGCCAGGGACTAGATAATCGTAATAATACAATGTTCATTTTGATATTGATTTATTAGATAATATTCTGATAACAAATCATATATATGTTCACTTTTAGCAAAGTGTTATTATAACTAGACACACATAAATATAATTAATAAATATTATTTATCTATTTTAACTCTTTCAGCACCAAAGGCAATATTGAGATTTTTGCAAACAATACTGATTCAGGTGAGTCAGCTGTTAACGAGCTGTCTCAGCTGAAATCAGCATTGTTTGCCGTTTAGTTATCAAAATATGCCAAAAACTCTTATTATATGAGAAATGGAGATGCCCGCTTCTGTACATGGAAGAGTCTACTCCCTTTCCCTCATACGGCAATTCTGCAGCAGACGACTTTGAACGTATTTTGTCAAAAAATAGAAAATCTCCATAATTGAATGGATAACCTATGACAAAATAGAAAGCGTCTATATGAGGGAAAGGGTTAAACAATTCGGCGCTGAAAGAGTTAAGATCAAATTTAGAAAACATTATTTGAGCCTAGTGCCTGACACTATGACACTCTTAATACCTTCTCCGTTCTCAGAAATAAACTCCATGCTCCAAATAAGACTTTTAATTGGTCAATTTCGAGAAAGAATTTGCTTCTGAACATTCGGATTCCTAAACACAAATTTTGAGTACATATTTAACTTTTATAGTTTTTAGACCCAGGTTTTAGAGATCTTACAATTAATGTTGACGATAATATTGCATACTCCCTTTCCCACTTACAACAAACTTGCAGCAGACGACTTTGAAAACATACCTGAAAACTCGCTTATCATACCTTTGAAATAACGTCGGTTTTGACGTCAAAAAGTACGTTTTTGCGACAATGACATTGTTGTTAAAGAAATCACCATTACTTCCTCATTTCAATTCGGATTCGGATAAAATGAACTTTAAACTGAAGAGAATACAATAACCTGTGTGATCATTTCAATTCTATATATCTGTCATGACAATTAACGTAACATAAGGCGACTTAAAATAGAAATTTCGCTAGAATATTTTAACAGTAATTTGATTATTTCTAATTTATTTAAAATTCGCCCGAGATTTTTTTTAAAATAAAATATAACAATAGAGTTGCAGAGGCGTCAGAAAGCGTCTACATGAGGTTAAGGGTTAAGTCATTTGCTTTGCCACAACTGTTCACCAAAGGTTTGCATGTTGCTTGTTGGGCTAAGTAGCGAACAGGAAAAAACCTGATCAGACTGCGTGAATTGAAGGCTGATGATCGTTGCTGGTAGCCAAGTCCCAGAGATCGGTTTAACCCTTTCCCCACTTGTAGAACTATTCTGACGTAAATGCAGCAGACGACTTTTGAAAACATTGTAGCAAATAGGTGAAATTGCTCATAATGAACAATTTCTCCTTATTGCCACAATGTTTCTTTTATGATTAAACTCCCATGTATGGAGGTTTTTCAAATCTTTAACAGGATGTTTGCTGAAATTTGTTTGTATGTGGGAAAGCGTAAATTTGATTTCGAAAATATGCAAAGATTCACTATGGAAGATATTTGGGAAATGCTTATCAGATGATTCGTACACAAAAAAAAATGCTTATCTTGTTCGATTCGAGGTTTATGCAAAACGTTTTTCAACAAAGTCAACGTCAATGAATAAACAATTAAATATTTTAAGTTGATATTTTTTTCCCGTGTAATTTGTTTATCTTGTTTCCGGAAACTCTATTTTACGTAGTCCTATTAGTGGAAATAAATTTCATACGTAGAACAAATCAATCGGATCATTTACAAAAAATATCAAATTATTATCAAAAATCAGCCATAATGTCTTTTTAATTACAAAATGAGATGTTTCCTAAAATATAATTGTTGGTAATTAAACCATATTCCACATACAGACTCGTTCTGGCTTCTCTGCATCTGTGACAACTTTTGAAAACATTGTGGCAACAGGAAAAAATAGCTCATGATGAGCAATTACTCCATTTACCTATATGTTTTCAATTTTGTTCAATAAATATTTTTTCATTCATATAGAGTTTCCTTATGTTTGACTAAACATGTTCAAAGTCGTCTGCTGCAGTTTTGATGTATGTGGAAAAGGGTTTACTGAAAAACAATCTCAAAACCGAACCCCTTCCACTGATAAAACTCGAGTTTTTATAAATCGGAGGAATATGAGAGCCTGTTCACATGGGGAAGCGATTTCTACTTTTATCACAACTAACATTAAGAATTGTGTATTTTGCGGTAATAAATAGTTTTCAAAATAATATATATGAGCCGCATCCTCGTGTGGTCTTCAACAATGTTGCCAAATTTTTCTATTTCGTCCAAACTTTGGTTTTCAAAATAATTATATATATGGAAAAGAGTGGTACAGTGTTCAGTATCTCGTACCAATGGTCCCAAGTATGAAGCCCGTTAAGAAGGAAGTTTGCCTCTGGGATTTTCCACGCAAACGCCAGGAAGCAGACATCGAGCGTATGAACTGAAAACTTCCTTCGCAATCGATGTGAAAAAAAACAAGTCCAAACTAAATAATCGATATGGGAAAGTGTTAAAATTATCAGGGTCCCACATCTATCATAATTAATATTCTTGACTTTCGAAAATCCATCACTTTGATCAAAGGAGAAAGTAAAAATAAACATAGAGATGAGAAGTGGATTAGACAAACATTATGCGCATCGGTGTCTGCGACGATCCAGCGAGTCCTGGAATTATTGGTCTTCTGGCCCCGCCTTCATCTCAGTGCCACGCCCATCGTAGCCAATCCCAGACGGCGGTATCATCAAAAGTAGTTCCGTTCCCGGCAATGTTGTCATGCGTAATGATATATTACAGGAAAGTCTGTTAACTCAATTTCTCACTTTATTACACCGCTACGGAACTTGATTACTCTACCACAGATTCGGAATGGTTTAAAAGTAATTATTTCGAAAATTAATGGATTCGTAAATTTCAAAGAGATCATCGCCGGTAATTAATCTGCTATTGAAAATAAAGTATTTGAGATATTTATGGTATTTTGTTCTCAAAACAACCGTTGACCGTGGTTTTAGTGGATGGCAGCGACAGATTCGTAAGAATAAACACGTTAACATGGTCAAAGGAGTAATTAAATGGATAGAATTCTGAAATTGGCAATTTTCTAGTGTTTTCATTTGCAAGATGGATTTTACAGTACGAAAATGATTCCCGACCTTTTAGCGAGAAATCAATTGATGATGTTTGGTAAACAAGTTAAGTTATACAGGAGAAGTCTAATATAATAGCCGTGTGAGGACTGAAAAATGGATCATCATCAGCTTTATCGAATGTCTGGGACCGCATTAAATCATTATCCGGGTACTTTTACGCCAAATTACGGCATTCCTTCCTCATTTCAGCGACATGCAGGATTTGGCGGTCAGTTTTACGAGGGTCGGGGTGGTGTTCAGGGCAGTTCGACTTCAGGTGCGCCTTTAGACCATGGACCTTATTCTCAGTTCTGGAATTTTTCACCCTATCATCCCACGAATTATGGAGTTTCCTCCGATTTACACCATCCGTCCGCATCTGACTTTCCGACATTAAAACACTCGACAGGACATTCGAGTTACAGACACTCTTTGAGTCAGTTTTTCCATGATAATGTGTCCCCGGACTACGTGTCGAGTAGTCATAGTGATAAACGTGTGGACGACGTCAGCGAAGACGTGACGAACTACGAACATAATGACACCGTTCATATTGGTATTCACAAGAAATCATTGGATACAACTAATTCAGGTAATATAACTTCCTTTAGATACCACCAAATACTTAAAAAGTGGTAGTAATAGAGTTCCCTCATTGGCGCTCTGGGTTGCGGGGTTAGCATTACGACTGACTCGCTGGTGTCAGGATAAATGGACCAGGAAACACCGTGATATAACTGAGCAAAGCAGCCTTAAATACCATGCAAACAAAACAAACAGATCCTTTAGAAACCCGTTTTGTATTTGCGGTTTATTTAAAGGGACGTTTGGCGCCCGTACAGCAGATGTATTTATAAATATTGTGGAAAAAGAGAAATTGCCTAGGCGAGCTGATCGTAATTTCCAAAAATGTTTTCAAAAGTTTTCATCCAAGTCTATATAACCTTTCTCCTGGATGGTGTTTTTCGTCGTACCTCGTATTTCAAACACAGTTGTAATAGCGATCAAAGTTAGTTGAAAATATTTTCACAATTGTAATTTGATGTTGAATATACAATACAATACAATACAATACAATGCATTGTATTATATTCAGGCATATTTGCCTATATTCACTAACAAACAAGTATGTACAATAAATAAAATGTAATTCCTTTACGAGAAGCAAAAATAAAATGAATAATGAATATTAACTACTTGTTTAGATAATATATACAATGACTATAACAATATAAGCATAAGTTGTTGTTGTTTTTTATAATGACTCGACTTGGGTGTCTTGTTCTAGTTCAATAAATAATTGATCCACCAGTCTATTAGTGAATGTATTTACCCTGGCTATGTTTATCATGTTTATCTAGTTAATATTATTCGCAAATTACCTCTTGTGATATCTTCGGGTCGACTGTTTTAAAAACAATTGATGCTAGCACGATAGGATCTGAAACAATGTAAGTATAACTGTTCAGAAGACTAGAAAACATTTTCTTAGAGGACATTTTGCTTAAACTGTTAAACATCTCAATGTTATTAATGTCAAATCAAGTGACTTATATCGTTACAGTATCACATTAACACTTTTCTACTTTCAGACGCATGTTGACGTATTTGCAGCAGACGACTTCTGCTACACATAAGTCAGAACGCGTATATATGTAAGAAAAGAAAAAGCTGTTGAAGTGTTCAGAATAAACTGATATGAAACAGACACTGACCGAATACTGTCAGTAAGACTTAAATCCTCAACAAATGTTAACACACACAGAAACGTGCACGCGGTTAAGCTAAATGAAGTTAAATGAAATTTAACAGTTAATTAAAGTCTAATTGGACCCGTTAAGATACCTGAACATACCCCACCTCTCCTCCCTCATAGAGCCACAGGCTTTCAATTCTGCGGCACAATTAGAAACGTAAAACAATATAGAAAATGGAAAGTAAATATGTACTTGATGAGCTTATGTTCAATGTTATCCTCAAGTCTGTACTTGTATATACAGTCAAACTTGTGTTAAATACCACTTATAGTTAGCAACTTCTATATCAGGTTTCCAATTCTAAACTTTTAATGTAAAAAACCCTGTCTTTAACAACGGCCAGCTGTGTTTCTGAGTACGCCTTTTTTCGAAACAGATTCGTAAAGTGAACGATATAAGGAAAGAATTCTAGTTTTTCTATTTATTTGACTAATATTTCATTGAATAAGGCGGTTAAAGGTTGTTATAATTGTTGGACTATTATATGTTGTTTGGCTGGGCCGGTGGCCTCTAATCAAATAAAAATATGTAACCACGTATTGATTGTTTCGCCCTTTCTCACATACAGTAGCTTTATGTCGCCTCTGCAGCAGACGACGTTGGAAGACAGTGTTGTAAAAGCAGAAATTGCTCATGATGAACAGTTTCTGCATAGTCACAATGTTTTAACTCTAGTCAATAGTTCTACAGTTGTTAATAGACCATTCCAAATGTTTGTGTAGATGTTTTCTTCAATTCTGCAATTAACATGTTTCCTCATAAAGACGCTTTCTGACGCCTCCAAAGCAGACGACTTTTGATAACAGTGTAACAAAAGGAGAAATAATATATACAATGGCTATAACAATATAAGCATAGGTTGTGGTTTTTTTTTATAATGACTCGACATGTGTGTCTTGCTCTAAATCAATAAATAATTGATCCGTCAGTCTATTAGTGAATTATTTAATTACCCTGGCTATGTTTATCATGTTTATCTATTACAATATTTTCAACTCTATTCAAAAACTAAACTTTCATTCATAGTTTATTTTCCTTGTTTTTGCCAAGATGTTTTTCAAATGCATCTGCTGCAGAATTGTTGTATGTGAGAAAGGGCTACAATTGTAATGGGTTAATGAGATGATTTGAACTGATGCCCTAACCAGGCCCATTGTAACGCACAAGATAACGTAATGGCGGATTTGTTTGGAATGATTTTATCTCGCAGGAGAATTTCGAGATAAAAGAATTATCGTCTGCAAGAGCTCCTTTGTTACTATGGTAATTAGAGAAACCACCCAAGAATGACTTTTGATCCCCTTCAGTAATAAGGTCAAGGCAACCAAATTGTTCAGTTGTATTACCATCTGATATAGGCAAGCTTAGATTTGCGAATTTACACGTGCAAACACATTTTGACGTATCCGAAACCGACGACTAGGTAAATTGTGGCATAAGGAGAAAGTATTTATAATGAGTGATTTCACCTTTGGTTACAATGCTATCAACTATTTTCAATAATTATACTTTCATTTTCAAGAGATTTGCCATATTTTTGAATAGATATCATCAAAGTCGGCTACTGTAGTTTGTTGTAAGTGAAAAAAGCGTAATTAGTTAAATGAGGTTTTACGGATGATTACTCGACGTTGTCATGTGTTTTGGTCTATGTGGGTACCAATGTTTCTTTGCTATATACCTTTTGACATTGCCACCAAAGCCGAACGCTTCCAGGAGTTGTGATGCAAAAGTGAGCCATACCGGAAGTTACAATCGGATTAAACTGATAACCGTTTTTTATGTCATAACAATACAACAGTGCATTATAATAATAGAAACAGAAGAATGATGAGAAAACGAGGGAAATGAGTTGTAATACAACTAATACTCCTTGTATCCACGTTATCATGTAGTGATACGAATACATGATCAATCTGACAGATAAATAGCAGAAGTTTATAAGTTCCAGCATTAGGAAATATATTTCAAACATTTTTTAAACTTTCATAGTCCAATTAATTTTTTAACGTAAAACGCTTATATGTTAATATAATGTAGGAACTCATATGCTGTTATTTGTGTTTTAAGATTTGGTCAGGTATCTGTATCATTTCATAATAACGTACTTGAATAACGATAATCAAGTTAAATTTATAAGAAATGATATTCATTGGTTACTACATATATTTAATGGACAATTTGCTTGCAAGATATATTTTATCCTTTGAAATAATGTTGTATCTTTGGCGTCCAATATCAAAGTAATGAGATGATGATCTTAATCCTTTCCCACTTAATTAACCCTTTCCCTCATACGACAATTCTGCAGCAGGCGACTTTGAACGTAATTTGTCAGATGGATAACCTATGACTAAAAGTGGAAAACATTGTGACAAAAGGAGAAATTGCACGTTCTGTGCAATTTCTTCTTTTGTCACTATGTTTTCAAAACGCCGTCTGCTTTAACCCTTTCCCTCATACGACAATTCTGCAGCAGGCGACTTTGAACTTATTTTGTCAAAACATAGAAAATCTCCATAGTTGAATGGATAACCTATGAAAAAAAGTGGAAAACATTGTGGCAAAAGGAGAAATTGCACGTTTTGTGCAATTTCTTCTTTTGTCACTATGTTTTCAAAAGGCCGTCTGCTGCAGAGGCGTCAGAAAGCGTCTATATGAAGGAAACGGATACAGACGCAAATTGACACAACTGTATCAGTCAACGTTGATAAGAAATGTATGACAACGAGACATTGCTCAAAACCAGCCATGTCTCTCTTTCCTACAAGGTTTTAAACTCCATTTAAACTATGCTTTCCATTGATTTTTCCAAAATTCCAAAATCGTCTGCTGTAGATTTAGAATATGTGAGAAAGCGTTAATCTCCTATTATACCATTGGTTGTTGGCCCTTTCCATCATATAGAGGCTTTCTGATGCCTCTGCGGCAGACGGTATTTTGTAAACTTGTCGACAAAAGAAGAAATCGCTCAAAACGAGCATTTTCTTCCTTTTGTCACCATGTTTTAATCTCTATTCAATTATAGTACTTTCATTTAAAGGGAGTTTCAGTTTGTTTCGTGTATGTTTTCAAAGTCGTCTGCTGCAGATGTGTTGTATGTGTGAAAGGATAAGAGACATAAACAGTCTCCACGGCTCCGATTGGCCGATTGAAGGTCTTGTTGCATCACCGTCTAGGTATAACGTCAACATATGAGCCATTCCGCCGTAATAAACCAACATTGTGGACTCTGCGTAAAGTATCCACCCGGATCAGCCTAAGCATGCATCGCAGGCTGACCCGGACAAACACTTTTCGCCTCCTGTGGATTTTCTGTGTCAGGAATTATTACTCTATACCTCTATCCCCCCTGACAAGGAATGTGTCGGCCCGGATTAGCATGC
This sequence comes from Serripes groenlandicus, assembly GCA_031761405.1. Classification (NCBI taxonomy): domain Eukaryota; kingdom Metazoa; phylum Mollusca; class Bivalvia; order Cardiida; family Cardiidae; genus Serripes; species Serripes groenlandicus. The sequence continues at coordinate 93,120 of JASEVX010000261.1, forward strand.
ACGGACTGCGCAGGCTGATCTTGGTCGATACATTACGCAGAGTCCATACTGTTTGTTTACTCGTGGAACGGCTCATGTGTTGATTAAAAACCAGCACCGGGTTAACCAGCCCCCGTCTTCTCCTTCAGGATGTGATGATCTTTGTTAGAAGTTAAGTCTTGGCCGATTTTACATGTATGCGGTCTCGGATGAGATTGTATGGGTGTACAGACTCAACCGAATATTCGCTACCAACAAATGCAATAAGGTCTTTATTCGTCTAACGGGGCTCAGTTGGATCCACATTAAATATGTTGCATACATCGAATCATATTATTTCTGTTTCATCACAGTATGTATGGCAAAAAAAAGTACGGAAATCATTTTATTTTATTTCAATTTTTACTTTCAATTTTTAGACACAGAGCGTACTGGGGGATTCAAATGCAATACGGTCTCCATTCGCCTAACTGTGCTTAGTAGTTTCAACATTAAATAAAGTGCATACATCGACTTATAGTATTTCTGTCTCATCACAGCATGTATAGCCATAAAAAGGACGGAAATCATGTCATTTTATTTTTAATTTTAATTTTATTTTATTTTTACCTTCAATTGTCTAGATACCGAGAGTACTGGAGGATTCAAACTGGATTTATCCGTGAAGCCACGAAAGGAGAGAACGGCGTTCACCAAACATCAGATACGAGAACTAGAGCACGAGTTCTGTCAACATAACTATCTCACCCGACTGAGGCGATACGAAATAGCGGTCTCTCTGGATCTATCTGAACGACAGGTATGTACCAGGCAGGACTTTCATATTTTTACATTAATGACCCGTTCCAAGAGAAAACCAACATTATAGACTCTGCGTAATGTATCGTCCCAGATCAGCCTGTGTAGTCACCGCAGGCTAATCCCTGGCCGACACATTCCGTCTCAGGAGGATGGAGGTATAGAGTAATGATTCCTGAAACAGAAAATCAACAGAAGGCGAAAAGTGCGCGGCATGCTTAGGCTGATCTGGGTCGATACTTTACAATGTTGGTTTCCTCGAGGAATGGCTTGTTTTTTAATTTGAACTTGCAAAATTAGATTCAGCGTTTTGAAGGCATTGGGGGAAATGTGATATAATAATTCCTGGTAAGCAACCGTATTTCCTTTTCCAATATAGTGTTTTTGGTTTGGGCTTTTTCTGTCATTGTACTTACTCATGGTACTGGTCTGTAGCGTTTTTGTTTTTCAATAGCTCTAAGGTATGAACATGGGTGTGAAGTACTTGAATGTAACTGCTCATCAAAGGTAGTATGGCAATCCCTTGTAGAGACGAGTTTCCCCTAGAAATTAACACAATTGTGACATATTTTATGCAAAACTTCAGCTTTTAATGGAATATAAATGATTTACATCACATATTCAAATACCGTATTTTTGTCATCAACTTTAACCACTTACATTTCTTAGATTAAGAAAGTGACACAATTGTATCTGCATTAATGTATCTAGTTTCAATTAAATGTACAATTATTTTAAATGTTTTGAGTTCAATTAGGTTTGTGTTTGTAAATTTGGCCAAGCGTAATAATAGGAAATCAATGAAGTGCCGTACATGTTCTAAATATGATACATATAATTCGAATCTTGTATAACATGTTTGTGTATTTAATGGTTTTAGTGTGAAATTATCAAAAATATCTGTCCTTCCCCCAACCCCCCAAAAAATGATTTCGCCAGTACCGCTAATGTCAAACTCTTCGAATGTCATGCGACCCCAGCTCGACTAACAGTCTCTCCGCCGTTTGACAAAAACATCTATACGACACACGCCTTGTGTCTTCCACCAATGGGCTAACAGTGTACGTGGAAAAGCAGCCAGTGAATTGCTTGGAAAGACTGGTGTAAGAAAGCTAGGAAACTCAATGGCAAGGTGTACTAGCCGTCTAGATATGACGTAAAAAGGGTTGAAAACGACGTCAAACCCCAATCAATCACGTGACGTGACGTGACTAATATAATGCACATTGTACATTTCAGGTTAAAGTGTGGTTCCAAAATCGTCGAATGAAATGGAAGCGCGTTAAGGGGACACACCTCGTGAAGGATAAAGTATCGGGACAGCTCAAACCATTAAACTCGTTAACTCCATCAAAGAGCATGAAATGTGACTCAAACTTTAAATCAGGGATGGATATAACGAGTTCCAAAAATGACGGAGATTGTTTGGAGTATAGGAACGTTCAAATGGAGGAATATTAATTACTAATGACACGTGAAGTTATTTTAACGCGTTCCCGCTTCAGTGAAAGACGATTGTAGAGAAACATTTAGACAAAATTATAGACAATGTCTATGAATGAAAGAACAGTCGTCAAATGGAGTGAAACATTGTGGCAATAGGAGAAATTGCTAATGCTGAGTATTTTCTCATCATTTTGAAAGGTTTTGTTTGCTGCAGACGCGCATGAAATCGCCTGCATGTGGGAAAGGGTTGATACATACGGTTGACATGATCCCTGGTTATCCGACATGTAAGACAGGTTACACTGGCGACCATTTTGAGTATTCGTCTGCGATGTCAGAATGACCATTGGTATGGAAATGTCAAAGTTGTTTTATAGACGACATTTTTGGTTAACCCGTATGAAATCATAAAAAAAAAATGTGCATTAGTCAACGTCATTATTGGACATGTTAAAGTGGTTATGGCTAATTGACGTGTAAAGCAATGTATTTGACGTCGTCTTTTGGGTATTCAACATTTCAGAGTTGTTACACTAAAGAAAGTTTTAGATTTTTTGTTTTGAAATGCGATGTAGAATGAATAAACTTGACGTCGTCATTCGGTATGCGACATATTAGATATTTTACAATGAAGATAATTCTAGTTATTTGACGTGAAATGCCCGGGCGATTTCCATTGACGTCAACAACGGGTATGCAACGTGTCAAAATGGATTTATGGACGAAAAGTATCTCACGCGAAATGTCAAAATGAGCATCGTTGATCAACTGCATCATTTGGCATTGAATACAATTTTGATTATGGGATGCCTTATTTGACGCAGAAGTCGTCTTTCAGTAATTGACATACCAGAGTGTTTACACTGAAGATAATTTTAGCCTACTGATGTAAAACGTAAAATTTATTTTATAATATAATATATATTTATATTTGACATCGTATTTGGGTATTAGACAAGTCAGCTTGGTTACGTTGACAAACAATGACGTGAGACGCCAGATATAATATCGTTGAAGTCGTCAGCTCTGTAAACGACATGCTAGGGAGGTCACATTTAAGACACTAGTTGGTGTTCGGCGTAAAATGTCAGAATTATATAATTGACGCCATGTTGTATTCCACATGTCGGAATGGTATCACTAACGATAAGTTGTCAGAGCGGTATAATTGACGTCATTTTGTATTCCGCATGTCAGAATGGTATAATTGACGTCATTTTGTATTCCGCATGTCAGAATGGTATCACTAACGATAAGTTGTCAGAGCGGTATCATGACGTCATGTTATATTCCGCATGTCAGAATGGTATCACTAACGATAAGTTGTCAGAGCGGTATCATGACGTCATGTTGTATTCAGCATGTCGGAATGGTATCACTAACGATAAGTTGTCAGGTATCATTGACGTCAATTGACGGATATCCCGCATACACTGATATCATTATATCATTGATGTGATCATTGAGTATTCAGAATGGATGCCTGGAATACAATATTTCGATATTTTACAAGTCATATAAGAAAGAGTATATTGTTGTTAAAGTTAGTCCAAACAAGAAAAGTCTGCAATAGTTGTTTATCATGGTTGGTATATCAGGATACACTCGTTTAAGCAGAGAAATAGTTGACACATTACCCAAGTACGAATGTTACAGGCTCATCTAAATTGGACAGGTACAATCAAAAGAAGACTATATTTTGAATGTTTCATGTTGGTATGCAGAAGAAACGTGGCGACATAATTTGAAATTGTTTATAAGCATATTTCATTTTTTCCTATAAAAGAGACATGAGCATTCTGCTTCAGATACACTGTTATTTAACTAATAAATATTTAAAAAATGACACTTTTTTTTCTCGTTTGTCATAATAACTATTCTCCAATATCACCTCATTTATTCAAAAGCAGGCGTATACTTAAATTTGATTGGTCATTAAGGATGATTCACCCAGTAGTTAACACCCTGGACTAGGATTGTCATTTTAGGGCCGGTTTCGAATTCAGATTCGGGTACTGAAAACTTCCGAGGTGCTCTGAAATGTCCCCATTTACTAAAGCCCGTACTGGTACTTCAAAGAAAAAAGATCTGCCATGTATTGTTACACGTAAAAGAACCAAAGAGTGTTTTTAGAAAGAGCTGGCATCCTTGTATCTTTGTATGTCTCCTGAACCTATGAAAACCAACATTGTGGACTAATCCGGGCAGACACTGCTCGCCTTCTGTGGATTTTCTGTTTCAAGAATCATTGCTTTATACCCTGCGCAGGCTGATCTGGCTCGATACATTACGCAGATTCCACAATGTTGGTTTTCTCGTGGGACGACTCATATCTGCACATATCAAATTCATGTAAATGGGTGGTTGATTTATACGAGATTGACGCACGTCAGTTTTAACGGAGTTTCATTTATATCACGGCGACCAGCACACCTAACGTGTTTTTCCTGGCTTCCTTTTCTTAGCCGAGCCCCGGCTGCTCAGTCGGTAGCTACGCGGGCTGTCAATCCAGGGGTTGTGATTTCGAACCCCAGCTCGGCCAACATTCTTTCCGTCGTTTGACGCGGCATTCGTCTTCCACCAATGGGGTAACAGTCTATGTGGAAAAACAGCCAGTTGCTTAGAAAGATTGTTGTGTGGATTAATGGTGTGAGAAAGCCAGGAAATCCTGGCTTTCTTATGCCAGTACTCCACTCCACATTATTCCGGCAACGGGCTACCTTCAAAGAAAGACAAATGATGCCAGTTGCACTGACTTTTACAAATCATTGGAAAGAATGAATGGCCGAGCCATTGTTCGGACCTCGTGTGTATAACAAGGCCTTGCCCATTCAACTGGCCTATGTTGAATTCATTTAAAAGACACTTTAAAAAAAAATGTAGAGACCAGGGACTAGTTCAGTGACACCATAGTGACAGTACAATATGCGGTATATTCGTCATATTTATCAAATAGCTCTCGTTCATCATGACCGACGCCGAGAATTCGACGGAGTACCAGTCTACAGATCTCCGTGATAACATGTCCGTCAGACGACATAAAAAGTAAAATCTTTTGTTCACTAAAGTGTCATCCCTACTGGAAAGGTCAGCCATTTCTGACTTATGAGACATCTAGTCACATTCACTTCACCAACAGGTCGTCTCAGAACGGACCCCATTACCACTACTGGGATTCGATCCTTCGACCTCCCGCTACCGGAGTCAATACATGTCGTCTAGGCTACCGAGACTTGTATGTTAAGAGATGTCTTCTTTGAGAAACATCTGATATAAAAGATAAAACAATCTGTAAGATGTGGCAGTAAATCGTTATTACAACATAACTCTTTCCTACATTATGAAAATATGGAAGCAAAACTATGGACAATCTCTGTAATTGTAAGTATACTTATTGAATAGAGTTGAAAACATTGTAGCAAAATGGAAACATTGCTCATTATGAGCAATTGCTCCCTTGGCCACAATGCTTTCAACAGACATCTGCTATATATGCGCCAAAATGCGTCTACAGGTGAGAAAATGTTTATAACATGTTAAAACGATTAGAACATCAGGATAATTACTTCCATATCGTGATAGGATTCCGAGATACGATCGTCTTTAAAAGTTAATTAGTTAGTTTATTCAATAAACATGAGGCCTCTGGCCCAAAAAACAATATACAAATAAAAATACAATATACGAATACAAATACAATTAAAGTTACAGTTGTGTCCCTTTAATCACTCACTCATCTGTTACTTTCACAATCATTCATCAAATGGTATATATACCTACTTAAGCTGATAAATGTTGCTTGATGATCACTTTGAAGTATATTATGTAAGCCAGCTGTCTTTAAAAGTCGTAAATAATGAGCTCGTGAGTCCCTAGGGAGTGGGAGATCAGGGTTCGATCCAGGGTCGGATCATACCTTTAACTTTAAAACTTGGCGCTCAGGGATGCGGGAATATCATTTATTGTTTTAGCCTGAATAATACCGGTATTACTGGTATGTTACACAGGACACGCCGTCACTTAACTGAAACAGATATATATGCTGAGATAAATAGCATTTACTTCAATTTTAATACATTCTGAAACTTTTTTCTTTCTGTTTTTACATTTCTGTGGGTTTTTTCTTTTTATAGATTTCCGAACATTTGTTCATATAAAATATAATTGTCCTCCTTTTTCCTAAAAAGTAACTATCTCTAAGAAGGAGAGGAATTCATGTGTTTATATACAAATTAATCACTGGTTATCCCTTCCTGTTTTCTTTGAGAGAATCCAAGTGGCAAATAATTACGACCGCGGCTTTTACGAAAATTCTATTTAAATATGGGCTCTCTTTTGATTTTCGTTTGAAGAACCGTCAAGAACTTTATACCTTTTAACAGTTATTAACTTATTATGCAGGACCTGGCAGATTATAAAACCTTGGTAGTACCATCCGTATAATTACAAATGAACAGTCCAGATCAACCCTGGACATCCAAGTCATCAACTGTGACGAATCTAAGCGAAACCTTGACAGACCGCTGTCATCCTACTCTACCTGTCTCCGGGTTGGAAGTTTTTAGCATGTTCAAAACGTTCTCGGTACAACCGGCGTTTATGTTGAGCCGATGTCGTTCGCACTAGACCTGCACTAGACCTAACTAGGCCTGTACTAGACCGCACTCGTCCCGCATTAGACCTGCACTAGACTTAACTAGGCATGTACTAGAAGGCACTCGTCCGACGTTAGACATGCACTAAACCTGTATTAGAACGCATTTGACCTGTATGTGACCTACATTAGACCGCACTAGACCTGCATTAGACCACATTCTACAAGCATTAGACCGCATTAAACCTACATTAGACCTGCATTAGAACACACTAGACCTTTATTAGACCGCATAAGACCTGCATTAGACCTACATTAGACCTACATTAGACCTGCATTAGACCTACATTAGACCTACAGTAGACCTATATTAGACATGCATGTGACCTACATAAAACCACACTATACCTGCGTTAGAACACATTAGACCTGCATTAGACCAGACTAGACCTGTATTAGACCGCATAAGACATACATTATACCTACTTTAGACTTGCATGTGACCTACATTAGACCTACATTAGACCTACATTAGACCTACATTAGACCTGCATGTGACCTACATTAGACCTACATTATACCTGCATGTGACCTACATTATACCTGCATTAGACCTGCATGTGACCTACATTATACCTGCATGCGACCTACATTATACCGCACTAGACCTGCATGAGACCACATGTGACCTACACAAGACCGCACTAGACCTACATTAGACTACACTAGACCTACATTAGACCTGCATAAGACCACATGTGACCTACATTAGACCACACTAGACCTATATTAGACCTCACTAGAACTACATTAGACCGCACTAGACCTACATTAGACCGCACTGGATATGCATTAGACCTCACTAGACCTACGTTATACCTCACTAGAACTACATTAGACCACACTAGACCTGCATTAGACCGCACTATATATGCATTATACCTCACTAGACCTACATTATACCTCACTAGACCTACATTAGACCTCACTAGAACTACATTAGACCGCACTAGACCTACATTAGACCGCACTAGACCTGCATTAGACCGCACTTTAACTACATTAGACCACATGTGACCTACATTAGACCTCACTAGAACTACATCAGACCGCACTAGACCTGCATTAGACCTACATTAGACCGCACAAGACCTACATAAGACCTACATTAGACCTAAATATTAGACCGCACTATATCTGCATTAGACCTCACTAGACCTACATTAGACCACATGTGACCTACATTAGACCGCACAGGACCTACATAAGACCTACATTATACCTACATTAGACCACATGTGACCTACATTAGACCTATATTAGACCGCACTAGACCTACATTAGACATACATTAGACCTGCACTAGACCTGCATTAGACAACATGTGACCTACATTAGACCGCACAAGACTTACATAAGACCTACATTAGACCTACATTAGACCACACGTGGCCTACATTAGACCTACATTAGACCGCACTATACCTGCATTAAACCACCTTAGACCTACATAAGAGCTGCATTAGACCACACTACACCTGCACTAGACCTACATAAGACCTACATAATACCTACATTAGACCTACATTAGACCTGCATTATACCTACATTAGACCTACATTAGACCTGCATTTGACCTACATTAGACCTACATTAGACCACACTAGACCTGCATTATACCTACATTAGACCTGCATTATACCTCCATTAGACCTACATTAAACCTACATTAGACCTACACTAGACCTGCATTAGACCTACATTAGACCTACACTATACCTGCATTAGACCACATTATACCTGCATTAGACCGCACTAGACCTGCATTAGACCACATTAGACCTACATTAGACCACATTAGACCTACATAAGACCACATTATACCTGCATTATACTGCATTAGACCACATTAGACCTACATTAGATCACATTAGACCTACATTAGACCAGCACTAGACCTGCACTAGACCTACATAATACCTACATAAGACCTGCATTAAACCTACATTATACGTACATTAGACCGCAGTAGACCACACTAGACATGCATTAGACCTGCAAGAGACCACATGTGACCTACATTAAACCGCACTAGACCTACATTAGAACGCACTAGACATACATTAGACCTACACTAGACCTGCATTAGACCTATATAAGACCTGCATTAGACCTGCATTAGACCACATGTGACCTACATTAGACCGCACTAGACCTACATAAGACCTGCATTAGACCTGCATTAGACCACATGTGACCTACATTACACCGCACTAGACCTACATTAGACCTATATTAGACCACATTAGACCTACATTATACCTGCATTAGACCGCACTAAACCTGCATTAGACCGCATTAGACCTACATTATACCTGCATTAGACCGCATTAGACCACAATAGACCTACATTAGACCGCACTAAACCTGCATTAGACAGCACTAAACCTACATTAGACCTGCATTAGACCTGCATTAGACCGCATTAGACCACATTAGACCTACATTAAACCTGCATTAGACCGCATTAGACCACATTATACCTACATTAGACCGCACTAGACCTACATTAGACCGCACTAAACCTACATTAGACCTGCATTAGACCAGCATTAGACCTGCATTAGACCGCATTAGACCACATTAGACCTACATTAGACCGCACTAAACCTACATTAGACCTACATTAGACCTACATTATACCGCATTACACCACATTAGACCTACATTAGACCGCACTAAACCTGCATTATACCACATTAAACCTACATTATACCGCATTACACCACATTAGACCTACATTATACCTGCATTACATCGCACTAAACCTGCATTAGACAGCATTAGACCACATTAGACCTACATTAGACCGCACTAAACCTGCATTAGACCGCATTAGACCACATTAGACCTACATTATACCGCATTAGACCACATTAGACCTACATTAGACCGCACTAAACCAACATTAGACCTACATTAGACCGCACTAAACCTGCATTATACCGCATTAGACCACATTATACCTACATTATACCGCATTACACCACATTATACCTACATTATACCTGCATTACACCGCACTAAACCTGCATTAGACAGCATTAGACCACATTAGACCTACATTAGACCGCACTAAACCTGCATTAGACCACATTAGACCTACATTGTACCGCATTAGACCACATTAGACCTACATTATAGCTGCATTAGACCGCACTAAACCTGCATTAGACCACACTATACGTACATTAGACCGCACTAGACCACACTAGACCTGCATGTGACCTACATTATACCTACATTAGACATACATTAGACCTACATTAGACCTGCATTAGACCACATTAGACATGCATAAGACCTACATTAGACAACATTATACCTACATTAAACCGCACTAGACCTGCATTAGACCACATGTGACCTACATTAGACCGCACTAGACCTACATAAGACCTGCATTAGACCACATGTGACCTAAATTACACCGCACTAGACCTACATTAGACCTATATTAGACCTGCATTAGACCTACATTAGACCTGTATTAGACCACATTAGACCTACATTATACCTGCATTAGACCGCACTAAACCTGCATTAGACCGCATTAGACCACATTAGACCTACATTATACCTGCATTAGACCGCATTAGACCACATTAGACCTACATTAGACCGCACTAAACCTGCATTAGACCGCATAAGACCACATTAGACCTACATTAGACCGCACTAAACCTACATTAGACCTGCATACGACCTGCATTAGACCTGCATTAGACCGCATTAGACCACATTAGACCTACATTAGACCGCACTAAACCTACATTAGACCGCACTAAACCTGCATTATACCGCATTAGACCACATTAGACCTACATTATACCGCATTAGACCACATTAGACCTACATTATACCTGCATTACACCGCACTAAACCTGCATTAGACCACATTAGACCGCACTAAACCTGCATTAGACCGCATTATACCACACTAGACCTACATTATACCGCATTAGACCACATTAGACCTACATTATACCTGCATTAGACCGCACTAAACCTGCATTAGACCGCATTAGACCTACATTAGACTACATTAGACCACATTAGACCTACATTAAACCGCACTAGACCTGCATTAGACCTACATCAGACCTATATTAGACCTACATTATACCTGCATTAGACCGCACTAAACCTGCATAAGACCGCATTAGACCACATTAGACCTACATTATACCTGCATTAGACCGCATTAGACCACATTATACCTACATTAGACCGCACTAAACCTGCATTAGACCGCATAAGACCACATTAGACCTACATTAGAACGCACTAAACCTACATTAGACCTGCATAAGACCTGCATTAGACCTGCATTAGACCGCATTAGACCACATTAGACCTACATTAGACCGCACTAAACCTACATTAGACCTACATTAGACCGCACTAAACCTGCATTATACCGCATTAGACCACATTATACCTACATTATACCGCATTAGACCACATTAGACCTACATTATACCTGCATTACACCACACTAAACCTGCATTAGACCGCACTAAACCTGCATTAGACCACATTAGACCTACATTATACCGCATTAGACCACATTAGACCTACATTATACCTGCATTAGACCGCACTAAACCTGCATTAGACCGCATTAGACCTACATTAGACTACATTAGACCACATTAGACCTACATTAGACCGCACTAGACCTGCATTAGACCACACTATACGTACATTAGACCGCACTAGACCACACTAGACCTACATTAGACCACATTAGACATGCATTAGACCTACATTAGACAACATTATACCTACATTAAACCGCACTAGACCTGCATTAGACCACATTAGACCTACATTAAACCGCACTAAACCTGCATTATACCGCATTAGACCACATTAGACATACATTATACCTCATTATACCTACATTATACCTGCATTATACCTACATTATACCACATTAAACCTACATTAGACCGCACTAGACCTGCATTAGACCACACTATACGTACATTAGACCGCATTAGACCTGCATTAGACCTGCATGTGACCTACATTATACCTACATTATACCTACATTAGACCTACATTAGACCTACATTAGACCTGCATTAGACCACATTATGCATGCATTAGACCTACATTAGACAACATTATAACTACATTAAACCGCACTAGACCTGCATTAGACCACATTGGACCTGCATTAGACCACATTAGACCTACCTTAGACCACATTAGATCTGCATTAGACCACATTAGATCTGCTTTAGACCACATTATATCTGCATTAGATCACATTATATCTGCATTAGATCACAGTAGACTGCATTAGACCACATTATACCTGCATTAGACCACATTAGATCTGCATTATACCACATTAGATCTGCATTGGACCACATTAGATCTGCATTAGACCACATTGAACTGCATTAGAGCACATTAAATCTGCATTAGACCACATCAGATCTGCATTAGACCACACTATACTACATTATACCTGCATAAGATCACATTAAATTTGCATTAGACCGCACTATACCTGCATTAGACCGCACTAAACCTGCATTAGAGCACATTAAATCTGCATTAGACCACATCAGATCTGCATTAGACCACACTATACTACATTATACCTGCATAAGATCACATTAAATTTGCATTAGACCGCACTATACCTGCATTAGACCGCACTAAACCTGCATTAGACTGCATTAGACCTACATTAGACCTACATTAGACCACATTATACCTACATTAGACCGCACTAGACCTGCATTAGACCACACCAGACCTGCACTAGACCACATTATATCTGCACTAGACCACACTAGACCTGTACTAGACCACATTAGACCTACATTAGACCTACATTATACCGCACTAGACCTGCATTAGACCGCACTAGACCGAAAGAAGATAAAGGGCATGTTTCAATAACCATCCGGCAAATTGGGAAGATCGGGGCTAGTTTGTACACATTTTAGTATTTAAATGTTATATATATATACGTCTATAGTTTAATTAACCTTACAGAGATATTTGATGCATCTTTAGATTCAACAAGAACCGATATGTATACACGTCCTTTATCGGGTGCCAGTGAATTCGTAACCTGGTGAACTCGTAACCTGTATATTTTGGTGAATTCGTACCCTGGTATAAGTGAATTCGTAACCTATCGTAAATGTTTATGTAACCTTTATAATTTTTACATTTATATTGCAGAATTTGTGTTTGCAAAATATTTGTTATTATATTTTGATGTAATATTATTAATAAATAGGTAAAAAGTTAAAGATTACGGCCATATAGTTGGCGGTTTTGTGATAGTCAGTTGTTAATTAGGTGTGAACTTATCGAAGATAATTACTTGACACGCGACAGATTATCTAGATTGGCGTTGAATTATTTCTCAGCAACTGTAACTCCCTTTATCTACATGTGTGCATTCTTCATGGGCCCACCTAATGAAGCATGTACAATGACAACGGTATATGCACTTTCCTCTGGGGTCTGGAATTGGAGTAGGAATCAAAACAACAACAATGTACTTATTTATCTCTACGTCGTCTGATTGACAAAATCAAACCTAAATGATTGTTTAATCGGTTGCCCGAGACTGTTTCCCCTGCGACCGGCAAATAATATACCCAACATTAGAATATTTGAAAAGTTACCTCCCTTGTTTTAAAAGTCGCCATTTACCTGTCAAATTAATGCCGGTGGCATTTACTGTCAATTTTAAAGTTAAATTGCTCTGTACACAGTACATAGCGCAGATAGCTAAACGGAAATACGTGTTAAGATTCATCATATTGTTAACTAAATTGTTTTGGTTTTTTTCTCAAAAAGATTTATGTTAATGTGATCGTATTCTGAAATACATGCTAACCTCTATAAATTGGAAAGTGAAACTAATCTCGTTTCAAATCTGACATGGATCTAAGCATTTTTGTTTGGTAAATGAACACCTTTCAATTTTAAATTATTAGATTTTACCTAAACTAGTACTAAACTAATAGTCATACGACTACTAAAGGCATTTGCAATCATGAGCCTGATCAACAAGATAGCCTTCTATCCGACTCTGTTCTACAATGTCATGATGACTAAAGTCACCAGCAGAAACTGGTATGACAGAATTGACGAAACCGTTCTTCTTGGAGCTTTACCATTTAGAGGAATGACAAAATGGGTAAGGCTTTGTATACCTTTTAGTCGTGTTTAGTGTTTTTTGTTTTTTATCAATTAAGTTTTTGAATCTGCATGCAGTGTTGACCTGTTTGCACCACAGTCGTCTCACCAGTCCTCCATAGGTAATACTGTATACTTTCCCGAGCTGCTTTGGGTATGTTTATGGATGTTTTTGTGTGTATATATTCATGTCAGACTATAGAGGTTCAGGGGAATTATTGTGCCTGAACACAAAATAAATTCCTTCTTTGTTTCCATGTTAATCAACCGGTTTCAGCCCTCAATTGTCACACTTTCTAATGGTTTTACAGGTAGAACACCATATATCATTGAAAAGAGTTAAATTTAAAATAGTGTACAGTAAATGGGGGGGCTTCAAAAATGCTTCAAAAATGGTAGTAATTAATGCTGCCCTCCTTGGCGCTAAGGGTTGCAATACGACTGAGTTGCTTGTGTCAGGATGCATGGACCAGTCATAGTCTCATACTGTTAACTTACCCGGGAAACACCATGATATAACTGAAACATTGTTGAAAACGGCGTTAAGCACCAAACAATCAATCAAACAAGGTCAAAGTACAAAAAATGATCAAATCAATCATTTCCAGTGCATCCTATACATATTTACAATGAATTTAAACTCACTATCATTTATGCATTGCATTCTGGGGAAGGAAAACACTCATCTCTACGCCAACAAAGGTATTTTTAGGGACAATTTGGCTGTAGATCTCCATGGCCACGGATTTCTTTGGCATATTTGACCTATAAACCTAAATGCATCTTCTGACAAAAGAATTTTAAGTGTGTCCCCATTAGTTGTATGACAATGTATAATTATATTATGCAAATCTTGAAAGTTATAAAGACCCCAAGTTACGATACAAGTGAAGACGAAGAACGTCAAGACTGGAGATCTGTTTTGGTAAGATCAGGCTTATTGGTTGGTTTTTACATGGGCTTCAACAGTCTGCGTCTTCCTTTTTATTTTTTGTCTTGGTCTGGAAATACATAGGGATTGTTTCTCCTTATTGCTTTCATTTACTTACTTAATGGCAAGTGAAACAATCATGTACATGTACATTGTAATATTTGAACATTATTGTGTTTATTATGTCTCCCCTTCTCCGAAAGGGGGGACATGCTGTATTTGTAGTTATTCTTATTCTTATTATTATTCTTCTTCTTCTTCTTCTTAACTTTTGTTTGTCCAGAGCAGAACTCGGAAACTGCTTGAAGTAATTGATTGAAACTTGGAACATAGATAGATGGCAATGTGAAGTTGTGCACCTTGCAAGAATTATAACTCTGGGCCACTTTGTTGCAAAGTTATCTGCCCTTGTTCAATATTTTAATAGTGTAAACTTTGTCCAGAGCAGAACTCAGAAACTACTTGAAGGAATTTATTGAAACTTGGAACATAGATAGATGGCAATGTGAAGTTGTGCACCTTGCAATAATTATGAGTTATCTCCCCCTTGTTCAATATTTTAATTGTGAAAACTTTGTCCAGAGCAGAACTCAGAAACTACTTGAAGGAATTTATTGAAACTTGGAATATAGATAGATGGCAATGTGAAGTTGTGCACCTTGCAATAATTATGAGTTATCTCCCCCTTGTTCAATATTTTAATAGTGTAAACTTTGTCCAGAGCAGAACTCAGAAACTACTTGAAACTTGAAACATAGATAGATGGCAATGTGAAGTTGTGCACCTTGCAATAATTATGAGTTATCTCCCCCTTGTTCAATATTTTAATAGTGTAAACTTTGTCCAGAGCAGAACTCAGAAACTACTTGAAGGAATTTATTGAAACTTGGAATTTAGATAGATGGCAATGTGAAGTTGTGCACCTTGCAATAATTATGATTTATCTCCCCTTGTTCAATATTTTAATAGTGTAAACTTTCTCCAGAGCAGAACTAAGAAAGTACTTAAAGGAATTTATTGAAACTTGGAATATAGATAGATGGCAATGTGAAGTTGTGCACCTTGCAAGAATTATAACTCTGGGCTACTTCGTTGCAAAGTTATCTCCCCTTGTTCAATATTTTAATAGTCATTGACAAACTGCAATGGGGAGACATATGTTTTTTCATAAAAACAACCTTTCTAGTTTTATTTCATGAATTTGAAGTTTATCATGCTGATTATCATACAACTGTGAACTCATTGCCAATTCCGAGAAAGAAAGATGGATGTTCTATGTTGAGTCTGTCGGCTAGGTATTTAATTTCATGGCAGAAAATGAATATATAAGTTGAAATGTGCGGTATCTGCAAATTACATAAAACTCATGAACAATTGGGGAATGGAAACCATTAGTGAACTCTTTCCTATCTTCCTTGTGTTGAATTGGTCATAATATTATTTAAGCAAATGTAAGATGAACATCCAGCTTATATTTGTACATGTAATCATGGAGAATGTTCCATGTATACGGAAATCTGGGGACGAAATAGTATTCTACAGGTATTTTGCTTCTGAAGTCAATTCATTGCAATAATTATTTTTCATTTCCATTTATTCCTTAGTTTGTGACAGAAGAAAATGTAAAAGGTGTTGTAACATTGAACGAGGAGTGGGAATTAACAACATTTGTTAACACAGAGGAGGTATGTAAACTTTGCTTCTTTTATAAAGATATATAGGAAATTCTCCATGATACTGCTTTACCCTTTAACTCACATAGACAAATTTAGACTTTTCCCACATACAGCAGCAAAACTTATTCACAAAAACATGAAAAATCTAAATAAATGACAGTTTTACTATTTCATAGAGTTGAAAACACTGTGGCAAAAGGAGAAATTGCTAGTTTTTATTAATTTCTTCATTTGCCATAATTTTTTCAAAAGTCGTCTGCTGCAGGTGCGTCAGAATGCCTCTACAAGTAGGTAAGGGTTAAGAAAACAAAGCGACAGAAGGAGAAATTACTCACAATAAGTAATTTCTACTTTTTAGGTAATCAATGTATTCATCTCTAAAAGTTTTATTTATAGATTTGGATTGAAACATTGTTGAGGTCATTCGACCAATGTTACAACATGATGTATTGAAATGAAATATATTTAATCAGTGTGTCACTGTTAATGGGTATTTGTTTTTGAACCCCAGAAAAATTTCTTATCTACAACAACAAACAAATGTTATAACATATATTATCTTAATCAGTTAAACACTTGAACCTTTAGTCAAGAAAGCTGGTAACAGGTTTAACCCTTTCCCTCATATAGACGCTTTCTGACGCCTCTGCAGCAGACGGCTATTTGAAAACAGTGACAAAAGAAGAAATTGCACAAAACGTGCAATTTCTCCTTTTGCCACAATGTTTTCCACTTTAAGTCATAGGTTATCCATTCAATTATAAAGATTTTCTATGTTTTGGCAAAACATGTTCAAAGTCGTCTGCTACAGAATTGTCGTATGAGGGAAAGGGTTAACCCTTTCCACCATGTAGACGCTTTCTGACGCCTCTGCAGCAGACGGCTTCTTGAAAACATAGTGACAAAAGAAGAAATTGCTCAAAACAAGCAATTTGTTCTTTTGCCACAATGTTTTCCACTTTTAGTCATAGGTTATCCATTCGATTATAGAGATGTTCTAATTTTTGACAAAATATGCTGCAGAATTGTCGTACGAGGGAAAGGGTAAACACTTTCCAAAATACAACACATCTTCAGTAGAAGACTGGAAACATGTAGACATAGATATTAAAACGTTTGATAAATGATAGTGTAATTATAAAATAGATTTGAAAAAAAAAAATGCAAAAAGAGAAATGACTTATTATGAGTATCGTCCACTGTAAATGTATTTGCAAAGGGGAAAGTGGTTAACCCTTTTCCACATACAGTAAATCTGCAACAGACGACTTTGAAAATGTCTACTTATAAATATGGAAAATCTCTATAATTGTAGGTATAATTACTGAAAAAAAGTTGAAAAAATTGTGGCCAAAGGAGAAATTGCTCATGATTTCACCTATGGCCACAATTTTTTTAAAAGATGTTGGCTGCTATTGCGTCTGCAGATGGGAAAGGGTTAAGACCAGTCGTTATTTATTACAGGAATGGAAAGAACGTGGTATAACTCAATTGAAGGTTCCTACAGTGGATTTTACAGCCAGTCCAAGCCAGGAGAACATAACAAAGGCTGTGGAGTTTATCCTCCAACACAGAGAAAGCAAAGACAGTGTGTATGTCCACTGTAAAGCTGGTCGGACCCGAAGTGCCACCGTTGTCGCCTGCTATCTAGTCAAAGTAGGATTTAATTCACAGAAAATTTAATTGCTATATCTTTTCCCAAATACAGATGACTGTTGATGCCTCTGCAACTGATCACTTTCAAAAACATTGTGGGAAAATGAGATTGTTAGCATCTTTTCCTTTTCTTATAATGTTTACAATTCTGTATCAAATAGATAATTTCACATTTCCATATATTCCAATGTTTTTCTAAGATGCCATCAAAAATAACTATAAATATATCAGGTAAAAATTAAACTCTTATCGAATATCAAATGAAATGCTATTCCACATTTATTCTATTAACTGATATCTTTTTGATTATTCCACATTTAATCTATTAACCGATATCTTTTGGACTGTTCCACATTTAACTCTTTCCAAGATGTTTTCTGAGACCTATGCAGCAGACAAACTTTGAAAACATTGTTAAAAAATGAAAAAAATGCTCCTAATGAGCAGTCTTCTTTTGCAACTATTTTTTAAATAATTGCATTTTCATTTGAAGAGAAAACTTTAAAAATCTTCTTCTCTGAAAGTATTTGGCCGATTTCCAAACAATTTGTAGAAATGTTTTTTGATCCTGTATCAGATTCCTTCAAGCCAGGTTGTTTGGTAGAAAAACATGGCCGCCAGGCTGTTTTGTCTTGTATGGCTATAGTGAACATTTTAAAAATCTTCTTCTGAAAGTATCTGGTTGATTTTCAAATAATTTCTCTAGAAATTCTCTTCTCGGATGTCCTCTATATGATTCCTTCAAGCCATATTGATTGATCGATAAAACAAGGCTGCAATGGGGCGGGCTGTTATGCTTTATTTAAGCTGTATTGGTTGGTTATGAAACATGGCCCCAGGGGGCTTGGCTATTTTGCCTTATATGGCTTCAATGAAAATCTCAAAAGTCAATTTGCACATCATTTTGTAGAAATGTTCCTTGGGTGACCCTCTACTAGATTGCTTCAAGCCATGTTGTTTGGTCGAAAAACAAAATAAGTTATTGTGGTTGGCATGACAAATCATGTTGCATAGCTCAGGTGATCCAGGGCCATCATGGCCCTCTTGTTTAGAAATGCTTCTAGGTTCCTTCAAGCCATGTTGATTGATACAGAAGATTGCCACAACGGGGGTTGGTGGATGGGGGCTGTCTCACCTTATATGGCTGTCGTGAACTCTTCTTCTCAGTAATTATGAAGCCGATTTCAAAATGATTTTGCAGAAATTATCCAGATTCTTGCAAGCCAAGTTGATTGGTAGAAAAACATGGCCACAAGGGGGATGGGGCTGTTTTGCATTATATGGTTATAGTGATTTAAATTTTGCCTAATGACAGTGGAACGATACTGGCCCTCTTATTCAATCATATCGCAGAGGCCAGTTCATCTTTCCATGTTTTTCTTGTCTATCTCACACCAGTACACCACCCAAATCTTTCTAAACTACTGGCTGCTATTCCACATAGACTGTTAGTTCATTGGCGGAAGACAAATGAAACTTGTCAAATTGACCTAAAGAATGTTTGCCAAGGATTGACAGCCAGTTCACACTGACTCCATCTTAAAGTTAAACATTCACCCATTTATATAACGACCCTGTGTTTTACTATTAATTGGGACACAACAAAATATGCCTTATATATTTCTGTTGTATTATTAGCGTGAGACCTTTATTCATAAAAACACTTCTGTCTTCATTATTTACATCTTTAAAAGTGGATTGATAGACAAAGAGATTTTTAAACAAAACATGGTATAATTATATTATTATTCAAAACTGTAGTATATAAAAGCACTTAAATATATTACAAAACAAATTATATCAGAAAGGAATACAGAAAATAGACTGATTATGTAAACAACTTATTCAATTTATCAACAATTTTCATAAGGAATGAAAATGAATGAGAACCAACCTCTTATCTCATTATGATACATTAATTAACCCTTTCCCTCATGGAGACGCTTTCTGAAACCTCTGCAGCAGACGACTTTTTGGAAACATGGCGACAAAAGAAGAAATTGCTCAAAACAATCCATTTCTTCTTTTATCACCATGTTTTCAATTCGATTCCAATACTTTCATTTTAAAGGAAGTATCCCATTTTTTTTCGGGTATGTTTTCAAAGTGATGTCTGCTGCAGAGTTGTGCATGTGGGAAAGGGTTAAGATGTAATATATTGGCAGATGGTGAAGACTCTGGTTGCACTGGCTCATCTGGGTCTTCACTGTATACAGATGCATTAACCATTTCCCACATTTAGATGATGCTTTCAGACACCTCTGCAGCAAACAACTTTTTGAAAACATTTTAAAAAGTCGTTTTCAAAGTCGTCTGCTGCAGATTTATTGTATGTGGGAAAAGGTTAAGACCCCAAATTGCCAGACACAGATCATGTAAAAGTTCTATCACAATGTTTGTCTTGATTTCAGTTACATGGTTGGACACCAGAACAAGCTATCAACTTTGTGAAGGATAAAAGGCCCCATATCTGGCTGCGGGAGAAACAGTTGGATTCTATAAACGAGTTCTATAAACATTGTAACTCGGACAGCTCTACTGGAGGCTAAAATCATGCTTCTTTCATGATAGACTATTTATAAATTAGATCACTGAAGTTTTCTCCGCAATATTCAATTTATTATTAAAAATGCATAATGTATAATGCAAACTTTGATAGCTCTGTCGGTAAGAACGAGGGTTGTTAAAACTTTCCCACATATAGACGCTTTATGATACCTCTGCAGCAGACTTTCTTTGAAATCATTGTGGCAAAAGGAGTAATAACTTGTAATGAGCTCCCATTTGCCACAATGATTTCAACTCATACTCATACTATCATTTATTGAGTTTTTCTAAATTTTCAAGTCATTTATTTCAAAGTCGTCTGCTGCAGCTTTATTGATGTATCAATAATTTTCTGAGACGATATTAAAGCAAACAGCTTATTGAGAAATATGAGAGTATAACCTTTGACTTGGAAAGAAAGACATGAGTAGTATTACTGTAGGAATTCTCAAGTTTAACCCTCTCCCACGTGTAGACGCATCTGCAGCAGATGAATTATGTAAACATTGTGGCAAAAGAATAAATTGGTCATAATGAGATATTGGCTCCTTTTGATGTAACAATATTTTATCTTTTTAATATGTTTTCAAAATCACCTGCTGCAGATTTCTTGTATCTGGGAAAGTTTTAAAGACAGTTGAAAATATTGTGTGAAAAGGAGATAATTGCTCGTTTAGACTAATGTCTCCAGTTTTCACAAGCTTTCTAAAGTTGTCTGTATCAGATAAAAGGTTAGCATATAGGCTAAAGGGAGGACGAATTAAATTATTAAAAAGAATAAATATCTGATACCTGATGCAATAAACGACAGAAGGATGCATTGTGGGTGAATGGAAAAATGTGTCGACAATGTTTTCAACCTGACAAACAATTATTTAGATTTTCTATCAAAGAATACCATCTTTTGAAATGCATCTAACCTTTATGATGAATTATAATACTGTATTCCGGATGCTCTATAGAGAAGAAACCAAAAGTATTACATGATTGTTTACATCTGTGGCAAAAGGAAAGTAGAAATAACTTCCACAATGTTTTCAGATTTTCCATATCAAGATTTTTTTTATGTGTGGTAGATGGGATCATAATTATTAAGTCCTGTCGTAAATATTTATGTAAGGTTGGACCTAACATTGGGATGTTTTCAATAGTCCTTTACTACAAAGGCATCAAATGTCATCTGTATCTTTATAAGAGATAATTAACCCTTTCCCTCATACGACAATTCTGCAGCAGACGACTTTGAACATATTTTGTCAAAAAATAGAAAATCTCTATAATTGAATGGATAACCTATGACTAAAAGTTGAAAACATTGTGGCAAAAGGAGAAATTGCTCGTTTTGAGCAATTTCTTCTTTTGTCACTATGTTTTCAAAAAGCCGTCTGCTGCAGAGGCATCAGAAAGCGTCTACATGAGGGAAAGGGTTCTCACTGGCAGAGGCATCTGAAGACTACTTTTGAAAACATTGTGGCAAAAGGAGAAATTGCTCATTATGGGAAATTCCTCAATTTGCCACAATGTTTTCAACTCTATTTAATAACAAATCTTACATTTAGAGAGATAAAACATAGTTTTTCTTAGATGTTTTTTAAGTTGTCTGCTGCAGATTTATTGTATGTGGGCAAGGTTTTATATTAGGAAATCCTTTTGGAGTGTACCTGTTCACTTCATTTTTATTGACTTTCGTCATATTTGTTGTGAAGTTTTAACAAAATACAAATAAAATGTTGTTTCTTGAATATTTGTTTGTTTTGCAACCAAGAGTTTTCTTTTTAACTACCAAAAACAATATAAATCAAATAAAGAAAACCATTTATTATTGTAAATAAATAAAGATCTAAACCAAATGTATACAACATTAACAAGGAATTGATGATAAAAGTTACAGATTATCAATCAAAAGCTAACATTTGATGCCTCTACATAAGGAGGAAATATCCCCAATTCCCAGAATGTGTTTAGCTATGCATCAGAAGTACACTTTTCTTACCTCTTTCCCTTATATAACAAATCTGTAGCAGACGAGTTTAACTAGAATTAACCCTTTCCCTCATATAGACGCTTTCTGACGCCTCTGCAGCAGACAGCTTTTTGAAAACATTAGTGACAAAAGAAGAAATTGCTCAAAACGAGCAATTTCTCCTTTTGCCACAATGTTTTCAACTTTTAGTCATAGGAATCCATTCAATTATAGAGATTTTCTATTTTTTGACAAAATATGTTCAAAGTCGTCTGCTGCAGAATTGTCGTATAAGGGAAAGGGTTAACAAATAAACTTTCCATATTTTTTCCTTGATGTGGCAAAAGGATAAATTCATATTAAATTGGTAGCAATTTCTCCTTTTGCCACAATGTTTTCAACTTTTAGTCATAGGAATCCATTCAATTATAGAGATTTTCTATTTTTTGACAAAATATGTTCAAAGTCGTCTGCTGCAGAATTGTCGTATGAGGGAAAGGGTTAACAAATAAACTTTCCATATTTTTTCCTTGATGTGGCAAAAGGATAAATTCATATTAAATTGTTAGTTATGGGCAAATTCTTCATTAGGCACAATGTTTTAAAGAGTAGTTTGCAGATGTGTAGAAACAAGTCTACAGGTTGGAAAAGGTTCATGTTTAAATAAAAATAGCCGAGCCCCAGTAGCTCAGTCGGTAGCGACGCGGGCTGTCAATCCAGGGGTTGTGAGTTTGAATCCCACCTCGGCCAACTTTCTTTCCGACGATTGACAAAAGTCAATGCGACATGCGTCATTCGTCTTCCACCAATGGGCTAAGTCTATGTGGAAAAGCAGCCAGTTGCTTGGGAAGCTTGTTGTGCGGAGTACTGGTGTGAGAAAACCAGGAAATGCATGAGTAGGTGAACTGGCCGCTGTGATATAACTGAGAAATTGTTAAAAACGGCGTTAAACCCCAATCAATCAATTAAATAAAAATAAACAGATTGTCAATAATATGAAAACTCTATTTAACCCTTTCATACCTATAGATGCATTCTGACGCATCTACAGCGGGCATTTTCTTAAAACAAAGTGTCAAATGGAGAAATTGTTCAAATATATCCTTTTACCACAATGTTTTCAGTAATTATACCTACAGTTTTAGAGATTTTCCATATTTTTTTGTAGACAATTTCAAAGTCGTCTGCTGCAGATTTGCTGTATGTGGGAAAGGGATCAATGAAAGAACAATTATAGAATAAAGATGACAACACTATTATGAGCAATATCTCCTTTTGCAACAATGTTTACAAAAGTCATCCACCGCAGAAGCGTCAGAAAGCATCTTGAGGACTTCGTGCAAAACAGTTGTAACTACATCTTGTTAACCCTTTCCCACATACGACAATTCTGCAGCAGACGACTTTGAACATATTTTGTAAAAAAAAAGAAAATCTCTATAATTGAATGGATAACCTATGACTAAAATTTGAAAACATTGTGGCAAAAGGAGAAATTGCTCGTTTTGAGCAATTTCTTCTTTTGTCACTATGTTTTCAAAAAGCCGTCTGCTGCAGAGGTGTCAGAAAGCGTCTATACGACGGAAAGGGTTAAAGATGTAGTTTCAACTGTTTTGCATGAACCCATGGATCCGTATATATATGAGAAAAGGTTAAAAGACAAGGGAAGTAATTCAAGTGTAAAACAAATTTGCTTCAAGTAATTCAAGAGTAATCTCTCTTGTTACTAAGAGCATTTCCTTAAGACATATACACTCATACATGTATATATTTAAACTGGTTTGAGTGGTTATGGAAGCAAGCAAGTTTTCCCTTTTACAACAATGTTATCACCTCATTGCCAAGATCAATTTCAAAGAGTTAACCCTTTCCCTCATATAGACGCTTTCTGACGCCTCTGCAGCAGATGGCTTTTTGAAAACATAATGACAAAAGAAGAAATTGCACAAAACGTGCAATTTCTCCTTTTGCCACAATGTTTTCCACTTTTTGTCATAGGTTAACCATTCAATTATGGAGATTTTCTATGTTTTTACAAAATACGTTCAAAGTCGTCTGCTGCAGAATTGCCGTATGAGGGAAAGGGTTAAGATCATGAATTTTTCGCTCCATATTCTGAAGGCAGATGACTCCAACTATGGCATATAAGAGAGGATTGCTACTTTCAAATAATTACTCTGCATGAATGTGTTGAAATTTGCATTCTGTACAGAGTTAATAAGTAGATTCCGCATCCGTTTCGGTGTAAGTGTTTTGCTCTGATGTTTCTGTTGTTTCTCCTTCAGTTGTAAAATACCTTGTTGTCTCAACATCAGATGGCGCGTAAGCACCCACCAAGGTCTCTCCATCAGTATCATAGTCGCCTACTGATGTAGCATACATGGTTGTGGCACCTGCCTCTGAGGCCGGATACAGGGTGCCACCCGCAGAACTTGGGTACATAGCCGTGTCCGTTGTTAGATATGTTTTTGCATGACCTGTCTCCGACACAGGATACGGTGACTGGTCTCCAGGATATGGCGACTCGTCTCCATCAGAACTGGCATACATGGCTGTGTCTGTTGTTACATACGTCTGAGCTTTTCCGCTTTCTGATACCGGATAGGGGGATTGCTGGCCATCAGTAGTGGCATACATTTCTGTGTCTGTTGTAACATTCGTTCTGGCTTTACCTTTTGCTGATGTAGCATATGTAGAGGGTCCTCCTGGAGAACTAGGTAACATGGCTGTTTCTAAAGTGGCCTGTGTTCTCGGTTTAGATCTACGTGAATGATGTCTGGTTTGTTTGTCAGCAGAGTATGGGTACATAGGCGTTTCTAAAGTAACACTCGTTCTAGGTCTTCCTTTCTCCGACGGGTATCCGGACCGACGACGTACAGGCGACGGTGGGTACATCGCCGTCTCCTGAGTGGCGTTAGTTCTGGCACCTTCTCTTATTGTAGATCGATCTGTCAGCTCAACGATGTCAGAGAGTCCATCATCTGAACCTTCATAATCTGTGAATAGCGTTGTTGCTCCTGCTGAAGGACCACGAAATGGTGTTGTGATACCAGTGATCAGGGTTTCTGCATCAGTGGCGCCATCATCTGAGATATCATCCAGGAAGTCTTCTTCCTCTTCTAGCAATGTCTTCTGGACAAGGAGAAGTTTTGCGGATTTTGTCATGCGCATTTTAACCTCTCTTCCCTCTCGCACAAGATACTTGAGTCGAGATATTTTACCATACAAATCCTCAATAAGTAGTTCTACACTATCATCTATGTTAACATCAATACGACACATTCTCACTTCAGAATTGTATCCCTGCTTATAATATTCTCCATCTACTTTTATGATGTACTGAAATTGTGGCACACTTCCAGAGGGGATTTCCCAGACAATTTCCTGTCCTGTGACTGAGGTAAGATAACAACTGATAGGGAGAGTGTCCGGTTCCGGCAGCATTGGTTTCTGAAGGAGGGTTTCCGTCGTAAAATCCTGGGAGGCCCGTGTTTTACCCCCAGATTGAAGGTAGAATGTCTCCTCAAATGAGCCCGAGTCATAATTATCAGCATATTGTCTACTCGAAAATTCTTTCACTATTCCGAAAATCGCCTTATCAAATGGGATCCATGTCTCATCAACCTGTCTTTTATATCCATTTTTGAAATGGACCCTGCGTTCATTCTGACCAGTTCCCTCCCAATCTTCTAGAAAACTACATGTCCATGTTTCAAAATATGTGTTGGGGACGGGAAAGTCAACAGTGACTAAATGCGTCCATATTCCTTCAATATGATGTTTTATCCACAATCCATAGTATGTGTGTTCATCCTGGTCCCACCTTCTGCAAACAAATGTGTACCAGTTATCTGGGTCCCAGCCCAGATCAAAGTTCCAAGACTTCAGTCCGGTACCCTCTCCACCAAATGGTTCACATATTGTACCAGGACCCTGGTTGAAATAGAGAGAAACAATAATCAGAACACATGTACAAGTTTGATATCCTCCTTTTTTAAACCATTTCCCACATATGACAATTCTGAATCAAATAACTTATTCTGAATCAAATAACTTATGTGAAAATATGTTGACAAAAAATAGAACAACGGTCTACTCTTGAACAGAGTAGAAAACATTGGCAATATGGAGAAATTGTACAATGATATTTCTGAAACCAACACTTTTATACCATATTAAAGTTTTTAAAGCTAATTTCAATAACATATTACTATATATATATTGATAAGCTATTATTTGTTCTGGAAGGTCATACCAATTGATAATCTTACTCAATTTTTGATTCATATTGATAATTTACTAATGCTGAATCATAGTGATAAACTTATATTATTATGGATCATATAATTAATCATACTTAATTCTGAATCATATTGATAATCTTACTTAATTCTGAATCATATTGATAAACATACTTAATTCCGAATCATATTGATAAACTTACTTCATTCTGAATCATATCGATACTTTACTTAATTTGAATCATATTGATAAACTTATAGTATTCTGAATCAAATAAATAATCTTACTTAATTCTGAATCATAGTGATAAACTTATAGTATTCTGAATCAAATAAATAATCTTACTTAATTCTGAATCATATTGATAAACTTATATTATTCTGACTCTAATCAATAATCTTACTTAATTCTGAATCATATTAATAAACTTACATTATTTTGAATCATATCAATAATCTTACTTAATTCTGAATCTTATTGATAAACTAACTTAATTCTGAATCTTATTGATAAACTTACTTAATTCTGAATCATATTGATAAACTAACTTAATTCTGAATCATATCGATAAACTTTCATTATTCTGAATCATATCAATAATTTACTAATTCTAAATTTCATTGATAAACTAACTTAATTCTGAATCATATTGATAATCTTACTTAATTCTGAATTATATTGATAAACTTACTTTATTATGAATTATATTGATTATCTTACTAAATTTGAATCTTATTGATAAACTTACTTTATTATGAGTAATTGCCAAAATGTTCACAATTCTATTCAACAATAACAATGTCATTTATATGAATTTGGCATATTTTTGCTGCAGTGTTTTCAAAGTCAGTACCGGTATGTGGGAAAGGATAAAGCAGGAAACTTTAACAATGGGCCATGATGGCCCTAGTTCGCTCACCTTAATTATACAATGTACTGCAATGCAAAACACATCAAGAAAATTATTCTGAATGCAACCTCCAATGTTAACAAGATTTTCCTTCATTTGGCCTAGTGATCTATATTCTTTACCTGATATGACCTATATTCCAACATGGACTAGATATGCGGCCTCCGGAGTTTGAACAATATTTTCCTTTATTATATACCTACTATGAATCAAAGTATTTGATTGGACGAGAAGCAGTCACGTGTGATTCAATAAAAAATGACTATTTGACTCCTTTTCGCTTTTATTCTAAAATTCAGGTCCAATAGTCCATTTTCGAGTCAATAGTTCATCTGTTATGACGTTATTGTTTGAAATGACGTCATGCACGTGCATAACCAACATTTTAACGCGCGTGCCATGAAACAGTAAACTGCATTCTTCCTGCAATTTTAATAATAATCCTGTGTTTATGTGAAAATCTACATTTATGTTACATAAATTTACCCAATTAAAATGATGACAGCAATGTAATAAATAAACTAGTTAAAATATGCGTTTTTCTTGAAGATATATAATAAAGCAGCTATTTTCTCCTTTTGAGTTCAATGGTGAAAAACTATTCTTCCTCGCAAATGACTATTGACCCGAAATAGAGAACTATTGACCTCGACTTCGTCTCGGTCAATAGTTCTCTATTTCGGGTCAATAGTCATAGACTTGGAAGAATAGTTTTTCACTATTGACCTCAAGAGGAGTAAAGAGCTGTATATTATTGACCTTGTTTCTGACCCAATATGACACATATTCGAACTTAACTTAGATATAATTCAGAAAAACATTCTGACAAAATTTCTAGCTGCTGAAGCAAAATATGCGGCATCCAAAGTGTTAATAAGATTTTCCTTCAATTTGGCCTAGTGACCTTGTGTTTGACCCTACATGACCCATATTCGAACTTGGCTTAGATATCATTTAGATTAACAAACTCATCAAATGTCAAGCTGCTGTAGCAAAAAAATGCATCTTCTACTGAGTTAACAAAATTGTCCTTCAATTTGGCCTAGTGACCTAGTTTCTGACCCAATATTTGAACTTGACCTAGATATCTTTAAGACAAACATTTTGACAAAATTTCAAACTTCTGAAGCAAAAAATGCGACCTCTAGAGTATTACCAAGATTTTCCCTTCAACTTGACCTAGTGACCTACTTTTTGACCCAATATGACCCATGTTCGAACTTGACTTATATATTACCAAGACAAATATTCTGATAAAGTTTCATCATGCTCAAGTTAAAAATGCAGTATCCAGAGTGTTAACAAGATTTTCCTTCAATTTGGCCTAGTGACCTAGTTTTTAACCCAGCATGACCCATATTCCAACTTGGCCTAGATATCATTCAGCTCAACATTCTGATTAAATTTCAAGCTGCTGAAGCAAAAAATGCGGCTCCTACAGTGTTAACAAGATTTCCCTTCAATATGGTCTAGTGACCTAGTTTCTGATCCAATATGACCCGTATTCTAACTTGACCTAGAAATTTTTAAGACAAACATTCTGACAACATTTCAAACTGCTGAAGCAAAAATTGCGGCCTCTAGAGTGTTAACAAGGTTTTCCTTCAATTTGACCTACTTTTTGACCCGACATGACCAATGTTCGAACTTGACTTACATATCATCAAGACAACATTCTAATAAAGTTTCAACATGCTGAAGTTGAAAATGTGGCCTCCAGAGTGTTAAGAAGATTTCCCTTCAATTTGACCTAGTGACCTAGTTTTTGACCTCATATGGCCAAGTTTCGAATGAATGTTCTGATAAACTTTCATGAAGAATGGATGCAAATTGTAGCCTGTAGAGTGTTAACAAGCCCAAATGTTGACGATGGACGACGCACGATGCATACAAAGGACCATAAATGAGTGGCTACCTAATTAATATCCCAAGTACACAACTGCATAGGAAAGGAAAACCAATCTAAAGCTATTTGCAGCCAGTGTAGAACCACTTTTTCCCCATTTATAGACAGTGTAGATTCACCCTTTCCCACTCATATACACTTTCTGACGCCTCTGCAGCAGACAACTTTTGAAAACATTATGACACAAGAGGCCCATGAGGGCCCATGCTCTACTGGGATGGTTTTTTGGTCATTTTCAATCCAGAGCATGTATGTATGGTGTAGATCGGATGGTAAATGGAGGCTATATTGTGTTCACAAGCTGTATTATAGCACATTTGACAATTCAAGGGCCATAATCCAGTCATGCAAGGGCACATCTGGCTGGTTTTCAAAAGGAACCGAGCTCTCATCAATATTTAACTACTATCTAAGTTTGGTGAAGATCTGATAGTAAATGGAGCCTCTATTGTGTTCACAAGCTCTATTATAGCAATTCTGGCAAATTCAAGGGCCATAATCCAGCCTTACATGGGCAGATCTGGCTGGTTTGAAAAAGGAACCAAGCTCTCATCAATATTTAACTACTATCTAAGTTTGGTGAAGATCGAATAGTCGAATAGTCGGATCTGGCTGGTTAACGAAAGGAACCGAGCTCTCATGGATATCTAACTACTGTATAAGTTTGATAGAGATACAATCAAATCTGAAGACTTTATCGCGTTCACAAGCTGTATTATAGCAATTTTGACAACTTCAAGGGCCATAATCCAGTCATGCAAGGGCACATCTGGCTGGTTTTTCGAAAGGAACCAAGCTCTCATCAAAATTTACATACTATTTTAAGTTTGGTGAAGATCAGATAGTAAATGGAGCCTTTATTGTGTTCACAACCTCTATTATAGTAATTTTTACAATTTCAAGGGCCATAATCCAGTCTTGCAAGGGCGGATCTGGCTGGTTTGCGAAAGGAACCGAGCTCTCAAAGATATCTAACTACTGTATAAGTTTGATTGAGATACAATAACAAGAGGCCCATGAGGGCCTATGCAATCCAGAGCATGTATGTATGGTGAAGATCGGATAGTAAATGGGGGCTCTTTTGTTTTCACAAGCTGTATTATAGTAATTTTTACAATTTCATGGGCCATAATCCAGTCTTGCATTGGCGGATCTGGCTGGTTTTCAAAAGGAACCAAGCTCTAATCAGTATTTAACTACTATCTAAGTTTGGTGAAGATCAGATAGTAAATGGAGCCTCTATTGTGTTCACATGCTCAATTATAGCAATTTTGACCATTTCAAGGGCCATAATCCAGTCATACATGGGCGGATCTGGCTGGTTTTCGAAAAGAACAGAGCTCTCATGGATATCTAACTACTGTATAAGTTTGGTTGAGATACAATCAAAAGTGAAGACTGTATCGTGTTAACAAGCTCTTTTATAGCAATTTTGACCATTTCAAGGGCCATAATCCAGTCATACATGGGCGGATCTGGCTGGTTTTCGAAAGGAACCGAGCTCTCATAGATATCTAACTACTGTATAAGTTTGGTTGAGATACAATCAAAAGTGAAGACTGTATCGTGTTAACAAGCTTTTTTATAGCAATTTTGACCATTTCAAGGGCCATAATCCAGTCATGCATGGGCGGATCTGGCTGGTTTTCGAAAGGAATCGAGCTCTCATGAATATCTAACTACTGTATAAGTTTGGTTGAGATACAATCAAAAGTGAAGACTATCGTGTTAACAAGCTCTTTTATAGCAATTTTGACCATTTCAAGGGCCATAATCCAGTCATGCATGGGCGGATCTGGCTGGTTTTCGAAAGGAACCGAGCTCTCATGGATATCTAACTACTGTATAAGTTTGGTTGAGATACAATCAAAAGTAAAGACTGTATCGTGTTAACAAGAAATTGTTTACGGACGCACGCACGCACGCACGACGGACAAATCGCCACGACATAAGCCCTTCTGGCCTTTGGCCAGTAGAGCTAAAAACTGAAGACTATCGTGTTAACAAGCAACTGTTTACAGACACATGGACGCACGCACAGACGACGGACACCATGCCACGGCATAAGCTCTTCTGGCAATTTCTCTTTTTTGCCACAATATTTTCAACTTTCTGAAGCAATTATACTTTCATTTATAGAGGTTGTCACTGTATTTGACAATATGTTTTCAAAGTCGTCTGCTGCAGATTTAATGTATGTGGGAAAGGGTTAAAGAGAAAGTTAAAACCACGCAGCAATTAATGTAAAGGGTGTTGGACAGACGTTGGAAAAGTACAAGCAGGACACAATTACCTCTAACCCTTTCCCACATATAGACGCTTTCTGACCTTACGCCTCTGCAGACAACTTTTGAAATATTTGTGGCTAAAGGAGAAATTGCTCATAACAAGCAATTTCTCCATTTGCCACAATGATTTCAACTCTATTCAATATTCATACTAGCAATGATAGAGATATTCTAGATTTTGGACTTGATAATTTCAAAGTCGTCTGCTAGAATAAGCCAATAGGCGACACTGGTTGTGATGAGAAATTTCTATTTCTCAGACGATGTTTTCAAAAAAGTTGTACTGCAGAGGTGTTAATAGGTCATCTGTATCAAAGAAAGAGAAAACAAATATTTTTGAAACATACCACATAGATGGGACGTATTTTCTCTCTCGTTCCTATAGGATCCCAAATGGAGAAGATATAATTCCGCCCTTTGCCATGGTCTTGAATACCGCAATATCCCCCACCGTTTATCCCAGAGTTCCATTGTAAGCAGCAGTAATACGTCTGCTTCGTAAGGCCATTGAACGGAACGTAAACATCTTGGACTAGTATATCACCTTTAACATTATCATCGTACCAGAGTGACAAGGATGGCGCTCTGCAATCAACACTGGTGTCTGAATGAAATGATTCTGTGTCGGCAACCGTCTCTGTCATCATTAGGGACCTAAAATAAACAATGACATAACTGTGATTTAATAGGGATGGAACAGATTTCCAGGTATGTGCATTTGTCAACTTGTACTTTTAACACACTTTCGGACTGACTTACCGCTCTATTATGGCAGAGAAGAGAAGATCTGGATTATTGAGCACTTTCATTGGAAGTATAAGTAACATTTCAAAATTGATGAGATCATTGAGTTTCAGTGATAGGTCAGTGTATATTCCATCAGATGAAACATGCATTAATGACAAAAGAAATCAACATAAATGGGTAGGACCTATACTATAACACACTGGCTGTTTTAAGCATTAACTAGTGGATATTGAAGTCTTCAAATTTACATAAATGTGCATAAAGTTTCAAATATAAGAATTGTGGACATTTTAATTTTAATCCTATTTAAATTTGTTTGCCCTTTATCAGGTTTTATTGTCATTATGTTCCTTTTACCTTCATGAATATGACGTTTTTGACCGGTTAACAGTATACTGTTACATGGCACGCGCGTTAAAATGTTGGTTATGCACATGCATGACGTCATTTCAAACAATAACGTCACATTTTAGACGCGCATGCCATGTAACAGTATACTGTTAACGGGTATATTCATATGTGTGTGTTACATTGTAGAAGATCTACCCATGTTCACTTCCCCTACAAAGGTACAGAATAAATTGAATAAACGTGTAATTTTGTTCGGTATAATAAAATAAATATTGCATGGCTTCCAGTGTGACAGTACATATTGTCAACATTCGGGTAAATACTGTTAACCTCGGCTTCGCCTTGGGTAACAGTATTTTCCTCATGTTGACAATATGTACTGTCACACTGGAAGCCATGCAATATTTATATACTCCTGATGTCTCAGCTTCCTGCAGCAGATGACTTAGAAAACACCTTGACAACAAAAATCTGTAAATGAAAGGTTTATTGAACAGAGTTGAAAACATTGTGGCAAAATGAGAACAATGTTTTGAATAGTCGTCTGCTGCAGATGCATCAGAACTGTCACTTTGTTTGCAGGGAATGACCAATATGCAGACACATCTGCAGCAGAGGACATTTAAAAACATTGTAACAATAAGAGTAATTGCTCCTTTTGTCAGAATGTTTTCAACTCAGTTATTATTTCATTTATAGACCTTTTTCCGTATTCAGGCCCTTTTCTAGGCATCCTTCGGGTCAGATATTTTGACCTATTCCCAATGTCAAGTCTTTATAGCATGCAGAGATGCCTAGAAAAAGGCCCGATATTTATGCCTAGATGGTTTAAAAGTCATCTACAGTAAATTTGATGTAAGTGATAAGGTTTAAGAATGACATTGAGACTTATAGCATGCAGAGATGCCTAGAAAAAGGCCCGATATTTATGCCTAGATGGTTTAAAAAGTCATCTACAATAAATCTGATGTAAGTGATAAGGTTTAAGAATGACATTGAGACTTTTATAACATGGTTCATCATATTTATAGCTATCAATTCAACAAGCAACATCAACCTCGATTCTTACGGTGAAAATAAAGCACTGGATGGTCTACTTCTCACATTAGCCGACATAAGTCTCCCGCCAAAATTGGACTGAAGCTCAGGCTCTCCGAAATCCGGATATTCTTGATCACTGTCTTCTTCATTGTCATCAAAGCGAACCCGAGGTTCATTGTCAGTCTCTGGGTAGTTAACTGTTTCAAAACTGGGTGCTATTGATTGAGGCCTCATGGTTGATGCTTCAGAGTCACTTGTCAATGGTCTACTTTTGTTACAACCCATAAATAAGGCGGATAACAAATTAGATTTAGCATTTACAGCTTTCTTTGTGTTTCCTACTTTAGACATGCAGTAAAATAAACTACAAACACTTGTACACCTAACAACATGAACAATTCTTTAATCCAAATAAAATCCCTTTCTTGTCATCCAAATGAAATCCTTGCACGGCAAAGCAATCCATGAAACTCCTGTATTATATTGTCTTTGTCTTAAGCACTCCAACAAACACTTAACATAAATAGCTAGTTTTAGATTTAAACAAAAAGGTTCAAATTGATGATTTAAATAGACTTGTAAATTCACAATATATCTGTATAAAAGATTTATACCAAAAATATCATTTTAATGAATTAATAAAAAGGTTTTGGGGCTTGTAGCATGCACAGTATACTTTTATCTCAAGCTTTTAACGGTCTAAATATTTATTTTTTCCAATGATCAGAAAAAACTGTTTCATTTTAAACCATAATTTTTTTTTTAAAGATAAGTCTTTAGCCTGCAATAAATGCCGAATCCTTTACTTAACAGATGACTTTTGAAACAGAGGACCTTAGTAAAGAATGGAGAAATTGCTAAAATGAACTGTGTCTCCTTTTTACATATAAAATTTCTTTATTTTAATCATTTGCATTTAAACATACTTTTTGCTAAAATCTTATTAAAAGCATAAATAGCATTCAATTTCTATAGACAAAATTGCATTCTGATCCTATACCGTTTTTAATTTGTTAAGAGTTACAATGAATCCCATATTCAATGGATTTGATACAATTAAAACAATAGGTGTTATATTCAATGCATTTGTATAGTATTTGACCCTCTTCCAAATATGTACTCTTCACAAGTCTTCAACAGCCCAGAATTGTTCAAACATTTTGAAAGGGTACTACTTGCTTCATTGCTTCAACCCCTTCCCTGAGGAGACACTTTAGGCACCTCAACAGCAGATCACAGGTATTTCACCTTTTCCCACAATATTTCAACTCTATGACTAAATTGTACTTCCAATATTCCTGGAGTTTCATTTTGTTCATCAGATGTTTACAAAAGCAAAGGACTGTAAAACATACCTTTTCAAACTAGAACTATCACTGAAGATGATAAATACCCCCTAAACAGCACCTTGACCTACACCATAACTTAATTAGTAAAAGGGCCATAACTCTGTAAAATAACATGCAATTGTAACACCTTTAGGATATGCAGATCTCCTCTCTGTATAGAAGCTTTATGTAAATTTTTTATTGAATTCCACCTAGTGGTTTGTAAGAAATAGGCCGGACAAAATATGGCTTACTTAATCAGTAAAAGGGCCATAACTCTGTAAAATAACATGCAATTGTTACCCCTTTAGGATATGCACATCTCCTCTTGGTATAACAGCTTCAAGTAAAATTTTATTGAATTCCATCTAGTGGTTTGTAAGAAATAGGCCGGTCTTCGAAGGGGGTATAATACATGGTTATGCTATTTTTCCAGGGAGGAAATAGAGATGTCTTATCTGTGTGTTGCATTCATTTTGGCTCAGGAAAGATGGGGATAAAATCTGGCTTTGTCCTGTTTTTAACAGAGATGATTTCTGAAACATCTGAGGAAAGATATTCTTTTGAACAATTTGTGGGAAAGAAAAGGGCAACATTGCTCATGATGAACATTGAGCAGAATGTTTTTGAATCTGCATTAGAACCATACTTCTATTTGTGTAATTAAGTGTTTCAGTTCTGTTTTAGGTCTGCACACTTTGGAAGGTTCATAAGACGTGACTGTATCATTTAACCCTTTCCCTCAAACAACAATTCTGCAGCAGACGACTTTGAACGTATTTTGTCAAAACATAGAAAATCTCCATAATTGAATGGATAACCTATGACGAAAAGTGGTAAACATTGTGGCAAACGGAGAAATTACACGTTTTGTGCAATTTCTTCTTTCGTCACTATGTTTTCAAAAAGCCCTCTGCTGCAGAGGTGTCAGAAAGCGTCTATATGAGGGAAAGGGTTAAACCTTTTCCATATACATTTGGTTTCTTCATTCCTTTAATAACTTGGGAAACAACACTGCCTTCAAACTGAAACACATTTTTCTAATAGTAGACAAAAGGTCAATTTCAAAGTCATAGGATCAAACAAGAGGGCCATGGTGGCCATGTAAAACTGAACTAAATACCCTGGCTCTGTATGATAGAAAGTTTATAGGCGGAGGACCGACATGACCCATAATTAAACCTTTAGAAAAATATTGTGAAAAATATTCAAGATCAGGTTAAAAAAGTGAACTCTAGAGGGAAGGTCTATATTCAGAATAAGCCTAGGTATGATGGAGACAAACATTCTGACAATTTCAACATGCTTACTTTTAATATGTGACCTACAGAGTATTCACAAGTTTTCTTCAATTTGGTTTAGTGATCATAGTTATTGACCAACATGATCCATACTTACACTTTGGCCATGTCAAATGTTCTGTCAAATGTCATCAATGCGGCCTCTATAGTGTCCACAGTATTTTCTATAACTTTGGCTTTGACCAAACATGACCCATATTCAAACTTGGCTGAGCTATCACAAAGACAAACATTCTGAATAAGTTTCACTAAAATTGCATGAGAACTGGGGCCTCCAGAGTGTCCACAAGCAAATTGTTGATGATGCATTCAGGACACAGATCTGCGACATTTTCATGGTATGATATATTTTAATGACATTTCAAAACCCTAAAGCATAAGTATGTAGTTCACTCAAGCCTGACAAACCAAGACAGTTGAAGACACACATGCAAACAAAGACTAATGAACAAAAGGCAAAGCCTCCAACTTTTCCAAGTTAGAAGCATAAAAATCTAGCAGTCTACAGAAAACTCAACATCAATTTTTTATGAAAGATACTGTCAGCAACATTTTTAAGGAAATGAGACATTTGTCATCATGAGTTATCTTCTCCTTTATCCTTATCATTATTTATACCTATATCATCTGTGTCAGGGAAAGGGTTAGACCATATTTTTCAGATACATCAGTCAGTGGGCTTTTTGCCATGACACATCTGTGACTAGAGTAGAACCAAGTCAGTCTATATATCATACATTGTCTGATTTAGATCTGCAGTGTCCACCATCCAGTCAGTGAACCATTTACCTTTTCTTACATAAAACAATAAATGTGAAAAGGGGATAAATATCAGAATATAGATTATTAGATACAGTTGACAACATTGTTTCAAAATGAGAAATATTCCTCATAATGAGGAGCTTCTCCATTTGCCACAAACTTTTTCAAAAGTCCTCTGGTGCAGCTGCATCCAAATGCATGCAGGAATGGGTAAAAGAGTATTTTAAAATTGAGGCGATCTACTGATCAGTTGTGAGAATGTTTGACTAGTCGATTGCAGCAAATGTCAGCGAATATTTTATAGACAATTAGTATTTTTACACTGTTGAATGTAAACTACTACCATTGATTAAGATGGGTTATCTCTACTTTAACACCCAGTGTGTACTGCTCAATACAAATGTCAATGGTAATAATAGATTCATATCTTTAACCCTTCTCAAACTCGGTTTAATCCTTTCCCAAATAAAATGAACCTTGGGAAGAACAGTTTGAAAACATCAAGGCAAATATATTGAAATCTGTGTAAATGAAGAAAACCATTGTAGCAAAAGGACAATATGCTCATTATGTTTTTCCTTATGCTACACTGCTTTCAAAAGTTTTCTACTGCAGATGCGCCAAAATGTTCCTACAATTGGGAAATATTAAAACTTTCTTCTGAAATAAAAACATCTGAAAAAGACATAACACCACTGACATATGAACAGATAGGTTATAGTTCTAGTAATGACTGAATGCTTCAATTATTATTTACTAGAGGAAAAGTTATGCTTCAAGTCCAATTTACATACAGGAGCTTTCTGACACCACTGCAGCAAACAACTTTTTAAACTTTGTCACAGTTAAGTCACACTTCAAGGTAAAAGTTTATAATTTGGGATTTTGTTCAATAGTCAATACAGGACTTTTGTTTCTTAAATAAACAAAAATAACACTCACTTTCCCATCTGCAGACTCATTTGACTTTTTTCATATATGGCAGACAACTTTTGAAAACTTTGTAGAAAATGTTTTCAAATCTGCACCAAAAGCATTTGTTCAGTATGTTTCAAGTAAAGCTTCAGTTGTTTTCAAAGTAGGTTTGGAAGACAATGATGCAGTAGTAAGGCATCAGCCTCTTGTACGTGGGTTCGAGAGCAGGTTCTGACTTTTTTAATTTGTCAACATAAATCATGCGGATATAGATTAGGTCTCAGCGAAGACATCGCACATGATTTTGAAAGCTGGTTTCCCAATCTGTTTAAACCCTTTCCCATCTATTGACACATTTTGACACACCTGCAGCAGACGACTTTTGAAAACATTGTGACAAAAGGAGAAATGCAATTTCTCCTGTTGCCACAATGTTTTCATTTTTTTAGTAATTTTATAACTTCATATCTTTGAGTAGACATTTTCAAAGTCGTCTGCTGCAGATTTGTTGTATGTGTGAAAGGGTTGAAATAAAA
Source organism: Serripes groenlandicus (assembly GCA_031761405.1). Taxonomy (NCBI): domain Eukaryota; kingdom Metazoa; phylum Mollusca; class Bivalvia; order Cardiida; family Cardiidae; genus Serripes; species Serripes groenlandicus. The sequence goes on from JASEVX010000261.1 coordinate 132,276, forward strand.
AGCAGACGACACTAAAAATATCACATCAGGTAAGGGGCACGATCATGATCTATAATTCTTTTTCCAGTGTAACTTAGAGGTGTAAACAGAGTTAAGTTTTATAATGTATAATACTTCCATTTTCATGAAATCTTTTACCAATTTATAACAAGAGAAAGAGTCAGTCATCTTGGTGTGAAAACAAAGTCAGTGATGGAGATACGATATAATCTACGTGTACGTTCCTAACAGAACTTACCTCTTTAGGACAATATTGGTGATCTATTTATCTCATTGCATCGGTGAGTTCGCCTCTTTCGGATGTAAGAATAAGTAAAATGAATTATGAAGTGATGTGGTATATTAAATAGTTAATACTGTCATTTGACACATGTCACTTTCTACTTTCACTTTCACTCAGAAGGACGCTTTACATATTTCAAGCATTTTCTAACATTGAAGAATAGGTGAAATCTTTGTGTGCTTTTTTCTCTATATTCAGAGAAACAAATAAGACTTATACGATATACAAGATACACAACAGTTAACGATTCTGTGAGGTTGGAATAAATTACTTTATAAATGTAATTGCATATTTAAAATTCAAAGGGGCATAATCCAGACAGTATTTTTTTTGTTATCCAATACTTATTGTATGAGTTATACTTCTTGGTGTGATCAGAATTTTATAGATTGATCGGTTCTGTTCAGGAATTCCTGTTCTGGTGTTGCAGCAACCCGAGTTCTATAATGAATTTAAATCTTATAGTGATTAAATTTCTCCCATAAGACTATTTCCATATACAGATGCTTTTTGAAAACAATGTGATTAAAGGAGAAATTGCTCATAACGAGCAATTCCCCTTTTGCCACAATGTTTTCAACACTGGCAAAAAACTATCAATTCATCTATTTATTGAGGACTTTTGATATTTTGCCTAGATGTTTTCAAACTCATCTGCTGCAGATTTGTTGTATATTGAAAAGGGTTGAAGTGTGCACTATGTCCTCAATTACAGATAATAAGGTGTCCATGTTTCAAACTTAACACTAAGTTTTAGACTGAAATGCAGTCAGATTGCAGAACATTCCCTTTGTACAGTTTTCAAGGTGCATCTGTAAGTGTAACACACCCTTTCCCTGATATTAACAACTTTCAAAATCCTCAGAAAACAGTGTGAGAAAGGAAGAGATGGCACATTATCTACATTTCCATATTTTTTTCAATGATTTACTAAATTTATGCTAAACTTCTAGCATTAAAGCTCTAATATAAATGCATAATATGCAACTTAAAATATCAAGTACTTCATTAAAAGCTTCCCTCTCAAAGTAATTTGTTGTTCAATTACCTAGTTTTCTGTATATCCTTCCTTTAGGGAGGAAATATTGCCTGAAAGCCTTCATTTTGAAATACTATTTTGGTGTTTAAAAAGAAAAGAGCTGTCCGTAACACTTTGTTTTTGAGAACAAGAGGGCCATGATGGCCCTGGAATCGCTCACCTGCTTTTTTTTTTCACTTTAGCTATGTAAGCCCCACCCCCTGGCAGCCATAGTTTCCGACCAATCAACTTGGCTTGAAGGAATCTGATAGAGGGTCACCCTAGGAACATTTCTACAAAATTATTTGAAAATCGGCCAGATACTTTTGGAGGAGAAGATTTTTTAAGTTTTCACTATAGCCATATAATGCAAAATAGCCCTGCCCACTGGCGGCCATGTTTTTTGACCAATCAACATGGCTTGAAGGAATCTGAAAGTGGGTCACTTAAGGAACATTTCCACAAAATTATTTAAAAATCGGCCTGACACTTTCGGAGAAGAAGATTTTTTAAGTTTTCACTATAGCCATATAAGGCAAAATAGCCCCGCCCCCCTGGCGGCCATGTTTTTCGACCAATCAACATGGCTTGAAGGAATCTGATAGAGGGTCATCCAGGGAACATTTCTACAAAATTATTTGAAAATCGGCCTGACACTTTCTGAGGAGATTTTTTAAGTTTTCACTATAGCCATATAAGGCAAAATAGCCCCGCCCCCCCCCTGGCGGCCATGTTTTTCGACCAATCAACATGGCTTGAAGAAATCTGAAAGTGGGGTCACTTAAGGAACATTTCTACAAAATTATTTGAAAATCAGCCTGACACTTTCGGAGAAGAAGATTTTTTAAGTTTTCACTATTTTTTTCGTTTCGTTGCCATGGCAACCAGAACTCTGCATGGATCCCAAAATTGTTAAGGAATTCTGGTGAGGACATTGAGAGAATGCATTCTGTGAAGTTTCATCCCAGTTGACCCACCGGTTACAGAGGAGAAAATGTTGACGGACGACGGACATAGGGCGATCACAATAACTCACCTTAAGCACTTCGTGCACAGGTGAGCTAAAAAGCCTTGCATGCATCACTTTGACAAAAGCTGCAATGCTGACGATGCCAGCCCGCAAGTTCAACTGCAATAGCACTCCCTATTCTATGAATGATCAAGCTAAAAATCAGTTTAATCACGCTTTTCCTGGGTAAGTTACCAGTACTACTGGTCCATTTATCCTGAAACCAGCAAGATAGGGGTGATATAAACCATGAGATGCAATACATAATCATACAATATTAGATTAGGGGGACATAACTCAGTGCTTTTAAGGCAATCTAAGTGAAACTTGCCATCCAACATTTCCATACGGCTGTTATTAACTGCCGGTTAACATTTCTATATAGTTTAAGTAAAATCAATCCAACCGTGCTTTAGATATGGCTCCAGTCAGACAATGCCAAACCAATTTCCCATCTGCCTTTGGTGGGGGATAATTTATGCACATTTGGAAATAGACCCGACTGCGCATTCATGCTATGGATCCAAATAAATACGGCCTTACAAAAGTTTCTTGAAACCGTACAGTTATTTTTTGCAGTGTCTCATTTTGATTCTATTTATTGATTTGATTATTTCTTTTGTGAAATAAAGGGGCTTACAATAAATGGATAACAACCATGGATTCTTGTTTGCATTTAATCATAAAAATAATAGCCTAATGAACACATAACTGTCCTGAATACAATTAGTGGTTGAACACGCTTGGTTTGTTCTAGCATCTAGATTGCAATAAAAAATATACCAATATATGTAAAAATATGCAATACACTTTAAATATACAAACATATATGAACGACATTAGCAAGTTACTCTCAAGTTTTCCATGTCAAATAATACTGCAAGACCATTATCATGTAAAGGTTGAAGGAGTTAATTTGGTACGACTGAGAATACATAGCAATCTTTGCGTTCTAATCTTCTGATTTATAACCATTTATCCCTTTCCCACTACTGCAGACACCACTATAGCAGACACATTTTAAAAGCATTGTGACATACTGTTCTATATTTTTGCCTAAATGTTTTCCAAATCATCTACTGCAGGTTTGTTGTATGCGGGAAAGGGTTAATTGGATATTATGCTAATCTCTAAATGACCAAACATTTTGTTTGTTTGCTTGTTCTGTGTTTAGCCGCTTTTAACAGCTACGGTCATAGCCAGGCGGACAGAAAAAATGGTATTCGTCCCACACCGTATATATACATGGAGAAAAAAATACACAAGGTATGAAACCAATACCACCCCACCTGCTGGAGCTCAAGAGTTGCATTGACTCCAATTGTTCAGACCCATTTAGCCCGCGATTGGAGTTCAAGCAGGGTTCAGACCATTGCTGCCATTCTTATTGGACGTCCCTCAGCCACAGGGGCAGCCCACACATTCAAAACATTGAAGAAAACAACTAGTAACAAATTTAAAAGAAAAACGTTTGATCGAGTTGAGAACATTGATAACAATTTTTTTTTTCATCTTTGTTCAGTCCTCTGATGTGATGTATCATGGAATATTCCCAACTATCCAATAATCTGAAAGTCTTAACCCTTTCCCATATACAAATCTTATGCAAAAAACTTTGAAAAAATCTTGGCAAAAATATGGAAAAGCTCTTTAAATGATTGAAAGATGTTGATATTGTTTGTTATTCATGAGCAATTTCTTCATTTGCCATGTTTTCAAAAGTCGTCTGCTGCAGAATTGTCAGAAAGCGTCTGTAAGTGTGAAAGGGTAAATACAGCCACAGGGGCAAAGAGATTGAATACAATTCTCTTCCCATCTACTAACCAAGTACCAAGGCAGGCCACACATAAACTAAAACTATATACATGTACACATACCTGCCAAAAAGTCTGTGTAGTTCACATACACTCCTTAACCCTTTCCCGAATACAGACGCTTTTTGATACCTCTGCAGCAACTTTTGAAAACCCATGATGAGCAATTTCTCCTGTTGCCACAATGCTTTCAATTCTATCTAATAACTAAACTAATCTATGGAGATTTTTTTTTTGGTTTTGCCACAATGTTTTCAGTAGTTATCTGCTGCAGAGGCATAAGAAAGCATCTATATGTGGAAAAGGGTTAATTGTCATCTGTATCAAGGAAACAGCTAATAAAATGCAGCAACACTACAGACATGTAAAGAATGAAGTAATATCACTGAACAAAAAAACAAAACTATTTTCTTTTTTAAAACATAGAACGGTGATTTCCGTCTAACAGGCTTGAGGCTTTTTGTCTTAAGTCATTAGAGATTGACATTGTTTATGGACTTGTCAATCACTTTCAGTGGAAATGACCGGCAAACCAACAAGCAATACACATCTGTAATGGATTTATATGAAAATCACAAATCACTAAGTTTCTTGGGGATTTTCTTTCAAGCTTCAAGAGCATTTAAAGGTTATCTCTAGGATATTTTATAAATTTTTAAGTACATAAATTACAGCAATGTTGACACTTTATGTTTTCAATGTGACCAAAAACCCTAAACAAAACACTATGAACTTAGATTAGCCTGAAATTACATGCAATCCTGTATCTGTATCCTGCTTACCAAACATTTAAAAGTAGTAATCTAACACAATGAAAATTCCGCGTTAACTGCATGTTTATTTCAAGTTTCATGACCGTAATCTTTAAAAAAAAAAAAAAAAAAAAATCTAAACCAAAAAATAACTATTTTGAATATTAAAGGCAATGACCTTCCATATCTGTAAAAGCATTTTCTTTTTGCAATAAAAACTCACTCATTAGAAATTTATGTTAGAACATATTTAAGCTGTAGTGATATACAAAAATGAATTTAGAATACTTGTATTAGTTGGAGCCTTGTTATGGTAAATGTGTATATGAGCTGGATATTGCCTGCATGTATAAATTAAGTACTTTTTTATTTTCTAGAGAGCAGTTTATGATACTTTCCAACCAACTGTGCTGGATTTGCGTTTCATATCAGTTTAAGAGTCAATGGTCTAGGTTATTGACCCAAATCTTACCATCAAATAAGGGGGAATTTTACACCTTATTCAAAACATGTCCTTTAAATATTGAAAGCACTTCCTTTTTTTATACGATTCAATCAAATATTAACAAAAATGATGAGTCATATCATTGCAAAAAGAAATTGCCAGCACTTACTTTTAGTATGATTCAAACATATCTTACCAAAGCGAAGGCATTCTTTTCATTGCAATGGTTTGAATGCATCTTTAATATAACACATATAACTATCCAATAAGATCGATAGATTTTGATTTATTATCTACAGAATTACAAATGACCAGAGAATATTATATATATGTCATTTCTACCCTTAGATCTCCAGTTTAGAACCATTAATTAAGAGCTTCTCTACTAATTCACATATATTTTTATAATTGTTTACCCTTTCCCTCATACAGCATCATGATCAGCAATTTCTAAAATTATTTCTTCTTTTGCCCCAATATTTTCAACATTTATAAGTTAAAATCTATTAAAAACTATTAATTACAGAGATTTTTTATATTTTTGCCAAGATGTTTCAAAAGTCGTCTGCTGCTGATTTACTGTATATGGGAAAGGATTAATCAATCAAGACTTTTAAAAAAGATGTATCGGCTTAAAATGTTTCAGAAAGTGAAAGTAACAGGCAGATGATTCTCCTTTTGCCACATTGTTTTTTCACTTTTAGTCATAGGTTATCCATTCAATTATAGAGATTTTCTATTTTTTGACAAAATATGATCAAAGTTGCCTGCTGCAGATTTGTCGTATGAGGGAAAGGGTTAAATGTATCCACACTTATCATTAAAATTGCACCATAAAGTTTTCTGTTTCCTTTAACCTTTTTCCACATATAGACTTTGCTAAAAACAAGCAATTTCTCCTTTTGCCACAATGTTTTCAACTTTCTTCAGTAATAAAACCTTCATTTAAAGAGATTTTCTGTGTTATTGTCTAGATGCTTCTAAAGTCATCTGCTGCAGTTTTGCTGTATGTGGGAAAGGGTTAAGTGAGTTAGAGCCAGTAAGTATCAAAAACAAGTATTACCCTTGGTTTCTTCTCATTCTAAAATAGTTTTGTTGATACTAAATGAATCAATTCTCACGAAAATCAACCACTGGAAGCTTTGACATCAATGGCAATAATGATCAAATTGCATACATGTAAAATCTGATTTTAGTCAAAACTTTTCTCCAAAGAATTTAACGATTGTTACAACTAGATGGCAAAGAATTTGATTAGAATGCTTGTAGACTCAGTCTTATCTGTATCTTAATTGGTTGCAAACTTGTATGAGGTCCTAGGTTGATTTTCCTCTGGTGTTGATTAAATAATAAAAACAATGTTATATTTGTCCTTCATGGCAAGCAAAGCTTTGCAATACAATTATACATTTAATATTGGTCTTTCACTTGAAAACTCTGAATTAACTAGTATGTAAAGTTGGCCTTGTTTTACTGAGTCCATTGAAAAACGAGTGGCTCATTGCTCTTTTTGCCGAAATTCTTGAACTTGGATCATAACGCATCATACTCTGAAATAGAAAACAAGGATAAAACTTAGTTAATAAAATTTAAATCCAAATCCAAGATAATACATCAAATTCAATTACAGTTCTTCCTTTTTTATAATCTGCAATTTTTCTATAAACAACTAAAACTTTATTTAAATTAAATCATTATAAATTGTCTAGTGCACAAGCTAAATGATTTTTTCTTATAAAACAGTTGACACCACCTTTAACAGTAGGCTAATAGTGTTAACGGTCACCTCTGTTCAGCAGTCAACTTGTAGCAAGCAGCCACTTAACCAAAACCATAATGTTCTACTTTAATTGACTTGTATTAGGCAGCCACCTGTGCTCAGTAGCCACATTTTTACTCCACTCTGGAAGGCCGCTGAAGACATGTTTGGCTCGATTTCATTTCAACCATAGAGACGGTTCAATTCACAACATTTCCAAGTGACTAAACTCAGTATGCTGGCTTTCTTATCTTGTATCAAGCCCCAGTCATTGAGTCATGCAACAGAAAAGCTAACTCAACCACATATACTGTCCAACTTGTGTATAAAGACTACCTATGGGAAGAGAACGATCTGGTCTTAGTTCACAGGTGGTCTTTAATTACAGGGTCATTTATGCAGAAAATGAGTACTTGGGAATTTAAAAGCATGGTTGCTAAAGACTAGGAATTGCTAAATGAAGGTGGTCTTCAGCACAAGTTTGACTGTATTTGTGAGCAGTGAGAACAGTCCGTGTTTTAGAGCAGCATGATCAGAATCCAGACTTTTCATTATACAATTTCAGATTCTTCCCACTACTGTTTAACCCTTTCGCACATATACAAGTCTGCAGCAGACAACTTTGAAAATATTCAGTAAAAAATATGGAAGCTCTTTAAATGAGTGAACAATAATTGAATAAAGTTAAAAACCTTCTACTGCAGGTGTCAGAAAGCATCTGTATGTGGGAAAGGAATTAAATATTGAAGATTCCAAATGTATTGCCAGACTGATGTGAATCTATATTGGTTTTAACTGTTGAATAGTTTGTTTTTTCTGCAGCGCCAATCATATGAATATTAAAGACAGAACATACATACACTTATCAAATCAAGCCCATCAGGACACAAACGAGGCACAACATTAGCAACAGTTTGGTGTGGCCATTTTGGAAATGATGATTTAAAATCGGGGAGCTGGGTGACATTTGGCCAAACAGTTTCATCTGGGGTACCTAAAACAAAAAGAATGATATAAGTAAATACAAGAGAACACAATTCTTATGTTTCAGACCCTATCATTTTGAAGTCGATTCCTCACAGAAATAACTATCAAAGAAATCAAACTATTCAATATATTATTGAACTGTAATTCTATTTTGCAATTTTTTTTTTTAAATATAACTTAACGTAAAAGATGAGTCTTATAACTATATCATTGGTTGAATGATTTGTTTGAATATTAAATTTCATTGATATAGAGTTTCCATATTCTTGCCTAGTAGTTTTCAAAGTCATCTGTAGCAGATTTGCTGTATGTGCGAAAGGTTAAATACATTCTCATAACACTATATCTGTATTATCAGGGTTTTCCATCACCCACAAATCCTATGTCATTGACGCATTTTCAACTCAAATGTCCCCCAAAATAAATCGATTTGCATACATATGAATGCAATGTCGGCAAATCCAAGTACAGTCTATTTTTGCATAGCCCTGGTTTATTCTGAATGAATGGTTTGCGTTTAATCGTAATAATAGGTAATGTACAAGATAATCAACTTCCAGGCTTAATTAGACTACAATACAGTCTGGTTCAAGTTATTATTTTTGTAACATTGACTACTTCCTTTAGGTAATTCAAGTCGTCTGCTGCTGTCGGGCAGTTCTTCTGCGAAAACAAGATCCAACAGTGAATCAAAGTTGGATGAAAACATCCAAGTATGTATCTTGTCAATCTTTCAGCAGTAAATGGCTAAATACATTTTGAATTGTTTGTAACTAAAATATAATGCGAGTGAAATGTTTTGCATTTTGGGAAAACAACCACCAATTTTTAGGGTACCATCTGTCAAATTTTAATAGTTTTTAGGCACCAATTTTATTTTAATTAAACAAGAGGGCCAAGATGGCCCTAAATCGATCACCTAATTGATAGTAAATTAGTAGCAAATATTTAACTGCAAATATCTGGAAATTTTTTATCAGGGAGTGCAAATGAAACTGAAAGGAGTGGACACTTCTTAAGAAACAGCTTATCAGTAAAGGCCATTTATATCTTGAAATCTAACAAGAACTTTAATAAGAATGGAATTATAAAGTTTTTGTCATTTTGCACCTTTCCTGATCCTTGCTGCCCTGTTTTTCAACGAAATCAATATGGCTTCAACAGTTTATTTAGAGGGTCACTTAAGAAACATTTCTACCAAATTATCTTGCAATCGCACAAGTAGATTATGGAGGAAAAGGATTTTAAAATTTGGGTATTTTTCTCACTTTCTGATGCCGCGGCAACCAAAGTTCTCAATGGAATTTAAATCTTTGAACAATTTTGAAAGAGGACCACCAAAGGAACATTCCTGTGATGTTTTGTGGAAATTGGTCTATTGGAATGGTAGGAGTTGGTTGTCATTTGTAGCTAAAAGTTCAATTTACCCTTTTTGTGATGACGCCTGGTTGATATGATTGTGTAACCAATCAAAACGGCTTAAACAAATTAAATAGAGGATCATTACAGTAAGATTCGTATTATATTTTCTTAAAATCAGACAAACACTTTCATAAAAATGGAATTTTCAAATTTTGTCATTTTGCCCCTTTTCTGATGCCGCCTAGCTGCCATGTTTTTTGACCAATCAGTATGGCTTGAACAATTTTTATAGAGGGTCACCCAAGGAACATTTCTACCAAATTATATTTGAATCTGACGGGCAGATTCGGAGGAGAAGATTTTTAAAGTTTGGACATTTTGTCCCCTTTCTGATGCCGCAGCAACCAAAGTTCTCATTGGAATTTTAATCTTTGAACAATTTTGAAAGAGGACCACCAAAGGAACATTCCTGTGATGTTTTGTAGTAGTTGGTCTATTGGAATGGTAGGAGATGGTTGTCATTTGTAGCTAAAAGTTCAATTTACCCCTTTTGTGATGACGCCTGGTTGCTATGATTGTGTAACCAATCAAAACGGCTTAAACAAATTAAAAAGAGGATCATTACAGTAAGATTCGTATTATATTTTCTTAAAATCAGACAAACACTTTCATAAAAATGGAATTTTCAAATTTTGTCATTTTGCCCCTTTTCTGATGCCGCCTAGCTGCCATGTTTTTTGACCAATCAGTATGGCTTGAACAATTTTTATAGAGGGTCACCCAAGGAACATTTCTACCAAATTATATTTGAATCTGACGGGCAGATTCGGAGGAGGAGATTTTTAAAGTTTGGACATTTTGTCCCCTTTCTGATGCCGCAGCAACCAAAGTTCTCATTGGAATTTTAATCTTTGAACAATTTTGAAAGAGGACCACCAAAGGAACATTCCTGTGATGTTTTGTAGTAATTGGTCTATTGGAATGGTAGGAGATGGTTGTCATTTGTAGCTAAAAGTTCAATTTACCCCTTTTGTGATGACGCCTGGTTGCTATGATTGTGTAACCAATCAAAACGGCTTAAACAAATTAAAAAGAGGATCATTACAGTAAGATTCGTATTACATTTTCTTAAAATCAGACAAGCATTTGCATAAAAATGGAATTTTCAAATTTTGTCATTTTGCCCCTTTTTTGATGCCGCCTGACTGCCATGTTTTTCGACCAATCAGTATGGCTTGAACAATTCTTATAGGGTCACCCAATGAACATTTCTACCAAATTATATTTGAATCTGACAGGCAGATTCGGAGGAGAAGATTTTTAAAGTTTGGACTTTTTTCCCCCTTTCTGATGCCGCAGCAACCAAAGTTCTCAATGGAATTTAAATCTTTGAACAAATTTGAAAGAGGCCAACCAGAGGAACAGTCCTGTGATGTTTTACGGAAATTGTCCTTGGAGTGTGGGAGGAGATGATGTTTAAAGCTAAAAGTTCACGCCGGACGGACGACGGACAAAAAGTGATCAGAATAGCTCACCTTGAGCCTTCGGCTCAGGTGATCTAAAAAGGTTGATAATCAATTTAATGTTAATGTTATGGTACTGTTCAAGTGTAATTAAAATTTGAAATTCAGTTTTAATCCTTTTTTTATATCAATCATTTGATAATAATGTGGAGCTCCAAAATTCATAAAAGGCCCCACAACTTTGATGACAAGGGGATCACAATGGCTGACCCTGATTATGTTGTCAGGGTAATAATGATGACTTACCAAGAGTTCTGAAGATTCTGAATAATTGGTCAATTTCAGAATCTCCTGGAAAGAGCGGCTTTCTAGTTAACTGAAAAGAAAAGTTAGTTAATCTTCAGGGTCGAATAAAAACTGTTTTAATTGTATGTACCAAATACTCCTTAGATATAAATATAAGTAATATGGAAAATCTCTATTAAATAAAGTTTCATTGTGGTCCATGTCAGCAATTTCTCCTTTTGCCACATTGTTTTCAAAAGTAGTCCGCTGCAGATGAATTCTACATGTTGGAATGCTTCTAAAGAGAATATCAATCAATGATACATGTGTTTCCAAGTTATATTGTTCACATTGCATTCTACAGGCATTTTTATTCTTCACCATCGTGGCCTAGTTATAATACCATTTCCAAAAGAACACAGCCAATACTATAATTTTTGAAATTTTAATCACTTTGAAAGTAAACATATTCTTGATAATTTATATTTCTTTTTTTTAACAATCGTAACTTTAAAAACAAAGCATGTGTTATCTACCAGATAGAGAAATCCAGCAATATCATTATTACTGTACAATATTGACCTGATCCTGTCCTTTGCCAAACCAATAATCCAACAATATGTATAATGTATTTTCATTTATCACAAAGCCCTCTCTTGGAGTGTAAAAATCCCATTACTTAAATGTCATATGACACTACTAATTTGGTTTCCAGTCTTACGCTCAAGTCTTTGTTACAATGCGGAACCCAAGCTATGAAATTGACGTCACATCTTTTAATAACAGGTTTGATGTTATATAACGACGTTACGTTAGTCGCTTTTGTGCCAAAACTGGCAAATTAACTAAGCTGAATGTGAAGCACACAAAGGCTCACAGCATATTATCTTAGTAAACTCATTTTTTAAAAGTGATAATAAATAAACACTCATTAAGTATCCTCTATGTATGTCATAATATAACCTGTATATATATATGTACAGAGGCCAGGATCAAATCAAGATTGTCAGGTTATAATAACAATACAGATTATATCCATCACATACCATTTCAGCGAAGATACATCCCAGACTCCAGACATCTACAGGTGTGGAGTAATATTTACTTCCCAGTAGTATTTCTGGTGCTCTGTACCATAAGGTGACCACCTGTTGGGAAGAACATAAATACCTTTGTTATCAATTATACCTTTGTTATCCAGCATATATTCCCGATTCAATTTTAGGCATGCAAAATACCTTCCAATGTTTAGATAGCAATTACTTTAACCCTTTCCCGCATACGACAATTATGCAGCAGACGACTTTGAACTTATTTTGTCAAAACATAGAAAATCTCCATAGTTGAATGGATAACCTATGACAAAAAGTGGAAAACATTGTGGCAAAAGGAGAAATTGCACGTTTTGTGCAATTTCTTCTTTTGTCACTATGTTTTCAAAAAGCTGTCTGCTGCAGAGGCGTCAGAAAGCGTCTATATGAGGGAAAGGGTTAAAAGTGCAACATTTATATTTGTGTGGCTGAAACATGTATCCATATGATTTTAACCCTTTCTGACATACAACAAATCTGTAGCAGACGACTTTGAAAAAATCTAGGCAACAATGTGAACTCTCTCCATAATTGAGATTTTGATTATTAAATGGACTTGAAAATATTGTGGCAAAAGGAGAATTACCCACACTGTTTTCAAGAGTCATCTGCTACAGAGGTGCAAGAAAGTGTTTGTATGTGACAAAGGGTTAAGGATAGGATATATGCGAACTATTAAAATACTCAATAGGCTGCAGGTTGATCTGAAGTTTTCATCGAAGGCAATTCTCTGAATGTCTCGACCTTTACTGCTATTCACTTGGATGAAACAAAGAAATTATCTTGGTATTCAAAAAAGCCTTATTAAACAAAATACTGTATCCATCGAAAATTACAGAGAAATTAATGGGAAGTTATTAACATACCTGTTAACAGTTAAACAAGAGGGCCATGTGGCCTTTGGTCACTCACATGGGAATGTGCACTGGGACTAGTTCAATAGAATCTATTTATAAGCCATTAAATTATTCTGATCAAACTAAACACATTATAGTTTATCTGAATACGAGTGCGAAATGTCCTAAACCCTAGGGGCCATGTTTTGAAATTGTGTCATTATACCAGGTTTATGAATTTTTTTGACAAAACAAATAATCAGACTAGCCCTTTTACAGAAATTAATATCGAAATATGTCATTTAACCTCCTTTCTGATGCTGCCGGGTGACATTTTTCAACCAGATAATATGGCTTAAACAAATTATGTGGTAACCAGACAACCTATGGGACATTTCTACCAAATCATATTGAAACCAGACAAGCATTTCAGAGCAGAATAACATTTTTCTGTCATATTACCCTTTTTCTGATGCCACCTTGCAGCCATGGATAAAAGCAATCACTTTTGTCACCCCCTTTTTTGTACCACAGCAACCAGAGTTATAAATATAATTTATTCCTTTGAACTTCTTTTAAAGGGGACCACCATAGTAACATTCCTGTGAACTCTGGTTAAAATAGGCCCAGTTGTTTAACCCTTTCCCTCATACAGTTGCTTTCTGACGCCTCTGCAGCAGACGGCTTTTTAAAAACAGTGACAAAAGAAGAAATTGCTCAAAACAAGCAATTTCTCCTTTTGCCACAATGTTTTCCACTTTTAGTCATAGGTAAGGTTATCCATTCCATTATAGAGATTTTCCATTTTTTGATAAAATATGTTCAAAGTCGTCTGCTGCAGAATTGTCGTATGAGGGAAAGGGTTAAGAGGAGATCTTGCTTAAAGATATTGTGGATGGCGACTCACTCCGAAACACAGTGTGATCACAGAAGCTGAGCTCTTGTGAGACGAGCATAAACAAGAGGGCCATGATGGCCCTAGATCGCTCACCTGAATTATTCAATGTGATTTCTAATGCAAAACACATCAAGACTATTATTCTGACAAAGATTCAAAATACAACCTCCAAAGTGTTAACAAGATTTTCCTTCATTTGGCCTAGTAGTGACAAACATTCTGACAACATTTCAAGCTGCTGAATAAAACAAGAAGATTTTTTCAGATTTGGCAATTTTCCCCTTTTCTGATGCCGCAGCAACCAGTTCTACTTGAAATTAAATTCTTTGAACAATTTTGAAAGGGGACCACCTAAGGACCATCCTGTAAAGTAATTTTGAAATCTGGCTAGTACTTTTGGACAAGAAGATTTTTAAAGTTTTAGCAATGTACATTTATATGAAAACAAGCCCCGCCCCGTTGTGGCCATGTTTTTCAACGGATCGGAAATAATTAAACAATCTTCATAGAGGGTGCCCTTAGGAACATACATTTTGTGCAAAATAATTTTTAAATCGGGCCAGCACTTTTGGACAAGAAGTTTTTTTAAGATTTGGCAATTTTCCCCTTTTCTAATGCCGCAGCAACCAAAGTTCTACTTGGAATTAAATTCTTTAAACAACATTGAAAGGGGACCACCTTAGGACCATTTCTGTGAAATTATTTTGAAATCTGGCCAGTTCTTTTGAAAAAGAAGATTTTTTAAAGTTTTAACAATGCACATATAAGGAAAACAAGCCCCGCCCCCTTGCGGCCATGTTTTTCAACGGATCGGAAATATTTGAACAATCTTGGTAGAGGGTGCCCTAAGGAACATTTGTGCAAAATAATTTTCAAATCGGGCCAGCACATTGGGACAAGAAGATTTTTTAAGATTTGGCAATTTTCCCCTTTTCTGATGCCGCAACAGCCAAAGTTCTACTTGGAATTAAATTCTTTGAACAACTTTGAAAGGGGACCACCTAAGGACCATTCCTGTGAAGTTATTTTGAAATCTGTCCATTGGTTTAGTAGAAGAAGTCATTTGTAGGAAATTGTTAACCCATTACGCTCCGGAAGCGTGTTTTGACACGTCTATCGATGAACCACCGGAAGCGTGTTTTGACACGTCTATCGATGAACCACCGGAAGCGTGTTTTGACACGTCTATCGATGAACCACCGGAAGCGTGTTCTAGCGTGTTCCTTTTTGTATCTAATGTAATATTTTTAACATAATAAAATTTCGTTTGAAAGTCGGCCAATTCGATGCATTAATATCTTACCTTTCTCAATCCGGTGAAAAAATGGTATGTTGATCATAAAAGAATATCCGTAAATTCCATTTTAATTGACCTACCCAAATTCCAATACGAGCGGCCATTTTAGTTGTTTACGTTTTCCCTTATGAAACAACACAGTCTTAATAATCAAAGTTTGATCGATGTTTTGATACTAACTGATAATTACAATGTAGCACAATCGTATTATTAATTATTTCCAATCCAATAATCCATAAATCACATGATAATACATTCAACTGCCTAACCACTAATGCTACCAATCAAGATATCAATAAATCACACAGGATGTGCATGATATATGATTATTATTTAATTTGAATGTTTGTATTAAGGCCAGAAGCATATGTAATGCTTAATGCCTAATAAAATTTGAATTGAATTGAATTGATATATGATTAGCCAATCAACTGCGTATCCACTTATGCCGCGAATTTTGTTTTCGTTACAATATCCAATCAAGTTATCAATAAATCACACATGACGTGCGTGATATATGATTAGCCAATCAACTGCGTATCCACTTATGCCGCGAATTTTGTTTTCGTTACAATATCCAATCAAGTTGTTCATAAATCACATGTGATCGCGGTGATATATGACAGCTGGGCTGGGGATTAGCGTATCAGTGCTAATTGGCAGATTAAAAGTAGTGATTGGTCGGTACCGGAAATTGATTGGGTTTTATGACCTTTAATTGGTGTCCAATAAACAACAGAAGAACATGTGCCATTTTCGATTAAACTGTGAATAACTCCTTTTGACACATCATTTCTCTTTGATGTCATACAGATTGTACTGTTGTATGTAATCCCTATATGAACACTGGCCGCCGTGACATGATCGACAATTGTTTAAAACGGCACTATATCTAATCAATCATATGAGTTTGCACACACATTTGCCGATATGGTTTCAAAATCATATCATCTGGTGCAGATCTGCATGTGGGAAGGGGTCAATTATCCATTACGTTTTATCTGCACTTTTTTCCGTCTTATTTCAATTATGAGATCTGTTATATTTAACCTACCAATTAAATTGGATTAATCCAAACATAAAACAAGTCTTCCGATGATTTGGGAAATAATGCATGTGGGAAAGGGTTAATTGACCAAATGTTTTATGTGCATTTTTTCACGTTTCATTTCAATTATGAGATATATTATAATATATATTATCCACCAATTTAATTAGATTAATCCAAACACAAAACATTCCGATGATTCAGGAAATTTATTTCACACTTGTTTACAAAAAGAGCGGGAACATTTTTCTTTGTCCCAAAATTGCTGTGTAAACAACCCACTGTGGAATTTTGCTGACGTAGTGTGAGTAAATTCCAGCATGCTATGACGTAACATAACTCATTGGCTGTCTTAGATTTGAGTTTATTTATGTGCAGTTCATTTATAGGGGGATTTATAATTATAGGATTTCTGCAGGTTTGAGAGATTATTGTGTCACCTACGTAGATATTAGTAGCTAAAGAGTAACTTTGAAAAAATGTCTTTTTTAATTGACTGCACAAACTTAACCATTTTAGCTAGGTAAAAATTAAAAACACCAATAAAAAGAAAATTTTATCTACAGCATTTTTTATTCTTAGGTTAAACCAGTCAAATAAAAAGAAATAATACTTTTTTTAGATTTTATTACACTAGTAAGAAAATTGTTAAATTTACCAATATGCCTGGTATTACAGTGCATTAAAACTGATAAGCATGTAGTTTTTATTGGGTTATATAATAGGTGATAAAGCATACACTATAATGTCCTTATATGGCCATTCTTCTGGTAGGTAATGGGTTAAGAGACGACGACGACGGACATTCAGTGATCACAAAAGCTCACCTTGCACTTCGTGCATAGGTGAGCTAAAAACAAGAGTGTAAGAAAGCTATTGTACTACCTCATGGGTGTATGATCGTACAGGAACACCAAATGCTCTTGCAAGACCAAAATCTGCCAGTTTGATATTCCCATCAGCATCTATCAGCAAGTTTTGTGGCTTGATATCTCTGTGCAGTACCCTGTGTGCATGGCAGTAAGATATACCTTGTAATAACTGGTGGAGGTAACTCTGTAATATAATAACTTCTCTTTCTTCAAAGTGTCCATAACCTACCAGTCTACCGGTTACCCATCTCATCACATTTAACCCTCTCACATAATGACATATAAACGCTTCCCGACGCCTTCGGCAGCAGAAGACTTTTGAAGACATTGTGGCAAAAGGAGAAATTCCTCATCATCAACCTTTTGCCACAATGTTTCCAGCCCTATTCAATAAATAAAAGCATATATATTTTCATAATTTAGCCAACATTTGTCTTAGTCGTCTGCTGCAAATTTGATGTATGTGGGAAAGGTTTAATTAATTATTATACCAATATCCTATATTTTCACTAGATGATAGGAAACATCGGTCTTAAAAAATGTTCTAGTGAGTAATGACATCCATGATGAATAAGATCTCCAATACAGGATAAGTTGTAAATTAGACATAAACAATAATAATTGTACTGCCACTGTTTTATCTTTCATACTACATCAGTGCTAGGGCTGTAACGATACATTCGAATATTCGATATAACCAAATGCAGGTCCAGAACCGAATATTTAAGAATATAATCCAAAGCTATATGATTTAAAGTAGATCAATTTAATTAACATAACATACCTTTTGTCATACTTGCAAACCTCTTCAGTATCATAGCACATTCGGCGATATATTATTTATAGTTCCCAACCCACAAAAGCTGACCACTGATTTTGCGACAAAATATATTTGATGTTGTGTGCTAAGATGTATTTTGACATACATTTTGGTGTGTTTAAAATATGTTTTAATTAATTTTGAATTATAATTTGAGTGAGTTATATCAGTTCTACCGGCAAGTTTATCCTGATCAGTCCTTTTGCTGTCTCCATAAACCTGATGGCCAAGGAAGGACATTTTTGTAATCAAAGCTAAGTCTCATACTCACAAGGCAAACACTTTGACCACTTTATAAAGGTGAACCATGCAAAAACTTTCAACTTATAATGTTTTTAAAGAAAAAAAATATAACCACCTTCACTAAGTTTTCTGCTAGTCCTGTTGGGGGACAGCTATCCATATACTTTTTTAAATCTTGCTGTAAAAACTCAAACACTAGATACAGTTTCTTCTCACTGTGAACAACATCAAGTAACCTGAAAGAAGTCAATAAACATTGGTTTACTTTCATAAAGCCTGAGTTTTTAATTTAATAATCTCAAAAAGTCTTATGTTTACCGTGTTTGAATACATTGGAACTTATTTTCCGATTTTGTAAGTCAACATTGGCTACTTTATAGTCCTGCTGACGGTAGGAATGATGATGTTTTTCAGCTCAAAGATCTAAGTTTTATATTTTGCTTTGTTTTGCCAAAATTTGTAATTCTAAGTGGGATTGAGAATGAGTGACAATTTAATGGGATATCATTGGGCAACGATGTTAACTCCTCCTTATCTGTGCATTATATTTCATTTTTACCATTGAAGACGAAAGAGGCTTTAAGGGACATTTTAGGTCAGGCATTGTGGAAATGTAGCCAGTTGCCTGCAAAGAATATTGTGTGAAGTACTGGTGCGAAAGAGATAAGAAAAACATTGTAAGATGAACTGACCACTGTGATAAGTGAAGTATTGCTGAAAACAGCTTTAAACTCAAATCTTTCAGCAACAAGATAATAAAAAATACTACCTAACTATGTTAACATGATCTAATTCCTGTAGAAGTGATATTTCTCTAATTGCTGTGCTTGGAACACCTTCAGAGTCACTGAAAGGTAAAAACAAAGATAAAGATTGTATAAAGCATAACCCTTTCCCACATACAATAAATCTTCAGAGGGCAACTTCTGTTTTTGAACACAACCAGAATTGGATCAGTCTAGGAAATGTATTAAAATAATCATGCAAACAAGATTTCACAAGAGCCTGTGCGTCGTTTGTTTATAAACCCGTAAGAAATGAAAATCATAAATGTTGACAACGAATATTTTATTATGAAACATCATGTTCGTACTTTTAACTTCTACTTTTATTAGTACCAAAAACCTCAACATGGGGCTCACAAACTTGGGTAGGTGAAAGTTAAAAATTAGTCCTGTAGGGTCCATTCTGAAGCCCAGTTAAAACTCTCAGGAACTGTTTGTGAGTCATCTGTATGCAGCAAAGTCCAAACACATTAACTGTTTCCCACATGTATGATGTATACAACACATCTAAAGCAAAAGACTTCGAAAACATATAGACAAAATCATGGAAAACCTCATAATGACCATTTTTTTCAAAAGCCGTCTAAATACGGGAAAGTATTAAACACAAAATTGATTAAAAACCTGTGAACATTTTTTTTCCCAGTTAAAAAGTTGCTGCTGACTTATATTTACTAACAATAAAATGGTGCAGGTTTTTTTTGGCAAACAGTTTACATGTATACAGTCTGAGCAATTTCTCCTTCTGTCTAAATGTTTTCAAAACATTACAAAAGTCATCAGCTGCTGAGGCATCAGAAAGTGTCCGTAAGTTGGAAACGAAGGGGGGGTTAACCGTTTGTTTTTCCTGCTCTCCTTTATTAAAAGGCTTTAATGCTGTAGTTAAAATTAGAATATCATTAATGATTACACTGGTCGTATGAAAACATTGATTTGGAGGAAAAAGGGAGAACTTGATCAAAACTAACAATAACTCCTTTAGACGAAATGTTTCAACATACAGTGGACTCGACAGTTCCGGGTCAGTAACCAAATGATCGAATATTGTCTCTTTGAAAAGAAAGTTGAGAGAAACAAAACTACATAAAATGTTAAACAAATACTTCCTCCCCACGATGATATAATTCAACAATTATACAAATTTGTTAAAATGTTTCTTTAGTGTCTGCAATTGCAAGCTGTAAATTTGACAGTTTCGGGTCAAACTTGCCATTTCCGGGTCACGTGACAAATGTTTATTTCTGTTATCAGGGGTAACCTCAAACAGCTGTGTTTTAATAACAAGATATTCATTTAACATTTTTATTAAAATAATATGAAAAAATAGAACTAAAATATATCACTTGCAATTACCTATTGCCACGAAAAACAGAACAGTGATAGGGCTAAATTTACAGTACACACTTTCATGCACGAAAACTGATGAATTTTTCAACCAACTAATAAGTCATATTTGACAAAAAATGTAAATTTTAATAACAAATTTTTAACATTGATTTATCACCATAAGCTTTGAATTATTCTTAAAAAGTTCCCAAAATAGTTTTACTAATAAATTGATAATTTTGAGAAATTCCTTTTGGCTGACCCGAAAGTGTCGTATGTGAACTAGGTCAAATTTATCCGCTAGTTTGGCATAAACAACTTCAAAAGGTCAATAAAAGATATTTATCTTGTTCAGTAGTAAATAACCTATGTATGTATGTGCAATACATAACTGTATTACTGAAATTATGGCTACAATCAGCAATTTACGCTGTGACAGGTAATTAAAAATATTGAGATTTTGCTTTCGCGGGAATCGATGCAGTCATGTGTTTCGAGATTACGACATCCGTTCTTGAAATGAAAACGTCCTAAATTGAAGTGAAACTAGCCAAGCTAATGGGGAATATGACTTGATAATCAAATTGTCAAAATACTGTATCATTCTCGAATACTAAACATTTTTTTCCAAATTTGACCCGGAATTGTCAATGACCCGGAACTGTCGAGTTCACTGTATTTTTATTGAGATTTTCTTTATTATTGCCTGAATGTTTTCACAGTATGCAGTGTAGTGTGCTGCTGATTTATTGTATGAGAAAAATGAGGTCATCTCAAAAGTTGATAGCAATGAGAAGATCGATATTGCCAAATCTCAGACCTTACGATGCCTTGACTAGCAGTGACATCAACTTGATGATCAAGGAAATGAACAATCGAGTTGACCTCGTTACTTCAACTTGAGTGACAGTCATCAGATAGTGAGATACGCTTTGTTATTGGCGATTAATTAACAAATGTATCAGTTATTACAAACGTAGACATAGTTTGAACATTTTAAATTCTGTAAAAGCTATCGTCATTAATGTGCAAGTTTTAACTGTCACATCATCAGTTTTACAGAAAACTTACGCATCCAAGCGGATCTTTTTCAGGGCGACCAATCGACCGCTGACATTATCCCGTGCCTTATAGACAACTCCATATGTCCCTTCCCCAATCTTCTCTATCTTTTGGAAATTCTCCATGCTTCTTTAATGTCCTTAGATTACAGGAAAAAACATTCATTTTTCGAAAACATTATCGAAACCCAAGTTCTTCTGCTACTTTGTTTACAACTTATCGCCTCGTAGCTTTTCCCGCGAAAAACACTGGTACCCCGTTTACTGCCAGACCGCAGCTGTTAAACAGGTAAGCAAAGTAGTGAGATGGACTAATTCAACAATGCTCAATCAAAGCCGTCATGGTCTTTTTAACGAATTGTTTTGGTTTAACCCTTTTCCTCATACGACAATTCTGAAGCAGACGACTTTAAACATATTTTGTCAAAAAGTATGAAATCTTTATAATTGAATGGATAACCTATGACTAAAAGTGGAAAACGTTGTGGCAAAAGGGGAAATTGCTCGTTTTGAGCAATTTTTTCTTTTGTCACTATGTTTTCAAAAAGCCGTCTGCTGCAGAGGCGTCAGAAAGCGTCTATATGAGGGAAAGGGTTAAATAAAATATTGGTAATAAATGAGGAACACTCGTTAGTATAATTAGATGCAGAATTAAAACAATTTTGAGGAAAGAACAAAAACTTGTTTTTAGCATTTTCTTCCGTTTCCATGTTTTTGATGTTTAAAGTGCGGCTGAGTTGTTACCACGGGCATGAGTAATCAATCAAGTATTGATACTTTGATAGTATGAAATATATTTCCAGATAGATATAAACCATCAGCAGTAACACCAATCGACATCAAATTGTTTCAAGCTGGTATTTTCGTCAACGCAACGCTGGCATTATCGGTCTCAAGTAGCCGTAGCTCAGTCGGTAGCGACGCGGTCTGTCAATCCAGGGATTATATGAGTTCGAATCCCAGCTCGGCCAACATTCTTTCCGACGTTTCACAAAAGTCACTGTGACCTGCGTCATTCGTATTTCACCAATGGGCTGTTTAACAGTCATGTGGAAAAGTAGCCAGTTGCTTGGAAAGTATGTTGTGTGGTGAACTGCATGGTATGGGAAAACCAGGAAACGCATGAGTAGGTGAACTGATCGCCGTGATATGACTGAAAAATTGTTGAAAACGGCGTTAAATCCTAATCAATCAATCGGTTAAGTAGTGAAAATGTAAGCAAAAGACAAATGATATTGTGATTCATATTTTGTTGATCCTTTCTCATATGCAGACGACTTTTTTAGAAAACAGTGTTGGAAAAGGAGAAATAGTTTATAATGCAGATGTTCTCCTTTTTCAGAAATGTTAATTATTATTTCCTAAAATTGAACTTACATCTGTAGAAATGTTCAATATTTTATCTTTACTGTTTTCAAATCGTCTTTTACAGATTTCTACCACCATTAATATATGTATTTTATTTATAATGTCTCTGGTAATACATGACTTCATATTGAACGCAAATGCTGCATTAATTGACCCTTTCCTGGATACAGTCGTTTCCAGGCGCCTATTGCTGCATTAAGTGACCCTTTCCCGGATACAGTCGTTTCCAGGCGCCTATTGCTGCATTAAGTGACCCTTTCTCGGATACAGACGTTTCCAGGCGCCTATTGCTGCATTAAGTGACCCTTTCCCGGATACAGTCGTTTCCAGGCGCCTATTGCTGCATTAAGTGACCCTTTCTCGGATACAGACGTTTCCAGGCGCCTATTGCTGCATTAAGTGACCCTTTCCCGGATACAGTCGTTTCCAGGCGCCTATTGCTGCATTAAGTGACCCTTTCCCGGATACAGTCGTTTCCAGGCGCCTATTGCTGCATTAAGTGACCCTTTCCCGGATACAGTCGTTTCCAGGCGCCTATTGCTGCATTAAGTGACCCTTTCTCGGATACAGACGTTTCCAGGCGCCTATTGCTGCATTAAGTGACCCTTTCCCGGATACAGTCGTTTCCAGGCGCCTATTGCTGCATTAAATGACCCTTTCTCGGATACAGACGTTTCCAGGCGCCTATTGCTGCATTAAGTGACCCTTTCTCGGATACAGACGTTTCAAGGCGCCTCTTTCAAAACGACTCCAAAAAGTATTATGGGCAATGATTTGTCAGCTGTTTCTCCAAACTCTCTGGATGGCGTGTTACATTTTCCACCCTCTAATTTTTGTTCACATAAGATGAAACTGAATGGTCATCAAGAACTATCATGAATCATCTTCGTCCACTGGCGGTTATAATGCTACAATAATCAAAGCGCTGAAAGCGCTGATGGTATAGGGGCATATGTAAGTTGAAAATATATGGCATAGATACTATAGACAAACATTGTTGAAACAATGACCTTTAAACAAACCAAACCAAAAATGTGCGAAGCACACATATTGCCTGCCTATACAATACAAATACCTAATTTATCAAAGTTTGACCCTTTTCTTGTATAAACAAAATAAAAAGATTGACACAAAACTGAGCAGCGACCCTTAATTGAAATATTTCCAGTTCAGAAATCACTAAAGATTCACAATGTATATTGTAATCATGCTGATAAATGAAAGACAATCGAAAGCATGCTAGAGTTATGTTTCTTTTGCACTGCACATCTGTAGCTCTGAGTTTCCTATACAACACGTCTTAAATTGATACATTGGACATCTATTGAGACAATAACCGAAGAAATGAAAAATGAGTTTTACACCTAAAAAAAAACCAATGTATACGTGTGACGACTTTGAAATGGATCCGCGAAACAAAAACAAAGTTTTGACCCATTAATGCAAACCGTAACGGACAGACGGACGGATGGATGAACACAAAGACGGACAGACAGTCAGTCTCTCTGGACAAAGTACAACGCTTGGGAAACACTCATTAACGAAACAAGGGCATTTCACAAAGTCATATACATGTAATAAGTGAGAACATGGAAAGACAAAAATATACACACTCCAAACGCAGCATGCTAAAGTTATGGTAATGGTGCACTGCAAATGTGTAGATCATAAGTTACCTACAAACCAAGTTTGAAATGGATACAATGGAAATTAATTGAGACAATCGCTGAACTAAATAAGGAAAAATGAAGATAACTAGATAAGCAGACCAGAGTTATGTACCTAGTATTTTGCCGTTCTCCTAATCACACGGTATAAGTGTGACCACTTTCAAATAAATCTGCCATACAGAAACAACGTTTTGACCAATACATGCAATCCATGACGGACGGACGAATGCACATTCAGGCAGACAGTCGGCCGGACACCGGATTATACCTCCAAGCTTTACAGACAGAGACAACTTATAAAGTATTGATTACAAAAGACTGTTTCGATGCGTCAAAACACGTCTGTGCTTAGGAAAGCTTAGATTATGGTATTTGTAAAGTATTTGCAAATTGATTGTATCTCCGAAATGGGACCGTACAAGGTCAATTTACAAAAACCTATTTAGACTTTATTTCTAGTTTATTTGTCAACAAATACGTCTAGGACTAGATTACACGTTGACGAACGTTGAATCTTCAATTAGCGCAAATGCATATACATTATAATTTAAGTCCCAAAATTGGTAGAAGCGCCTCAATTATAAAATAAATAATGACCTTGCGGTTATAACTCGTGTGTATGTTGACATTTTCGGCCAACTTTCTTTCCGACGTTTGACATAAGTCAATGCGACATGCGTCATTCGTCTTTCACAACTGGGCTAAGTCTATGTGAAAAAGAACCCAAATGGTTGGGAAGATTGTTGTGTGGAGTACTGGTGTGAGAAAACAAGGAAACACATTTGTAGATGAACTGGCCGCCGTGATATACCGTAGAAAATGTTTAAAACGGCGTTAAACCACAATCAATCAGTGTTGAAATCTTATCTCTAATTTGTAGATTTAATTCCTATGTCCTACTTGGGTCGACATACAGCGACACGTGAGAATATTCAACACAACACGCGACCTGTTTTACCAACAATTCCCCAGTAGCGGTGAGACTTGGGTCGACATACAGCGACACGTGAGAATATTCAACACAACACGCGACCTGTTTTACCAACAATTCCCCAGTAGCGGTGAGACTTGGGTCGACATACAGCGACACGTGAGAATATTCAACACAACACGCGACCTGTTTTACCAACAATTCTCCAGTAGCGGTGAGACCGTTAGTACCATTCTTTCATGGCATGTATTCACAGTAGGACCTCTCTCTTTGGACGGATTATGTAATAACAAGTCCTTACCCTTGACCACGTAGACTAAATATACAGCAAACAACATTTAACTAAGCCTGAAAGTATTATTTTGAATAGTAATTCAAACATTGTGGAAAAAGACAAACTTGCTGATTATCATTTATCTGTTAAGGTTAGTCAAATGTGTCTAAAAGGGGCAAAGGTTAAAATAATAACTGTAGACAAATATTTTCGTTATCTAGGTTATAGACAAAAATTGATTCATGTTTCAAAGCATTGTTTGGAAAGGAGGAATTGCTCATTGTCAGCAGTTGCTCCGTAGGCAAATATACTTTCAACATTCGTATGTAACTAAGTAGCTATAACGGAAACGGTTCAATCATTTCCCGTTTAAAGTCGCTTTTCGACGCATGTGCAGCAGACGGCTGCAGAATGGTTGTTCGTGACCCATTTCCTCTTTTTCCACAAAGCTATGTATAAACTATATATTTTTCCTCTTGATGTTAGGCGAAATTGCTCGTTATCATTAATCTCTAGCATGTTATTTAAAATGTGTCCGGAAAGGAGATAGAGTAAAAGAATGTCCACAGTAAAACGTTTAAATATGAAAAGAATTAATTTGAAACGTGTTTGAAAGCATTGTGTGAAAAGCAGAAATTGTTCATTGTCAGCAATAGCTCCATTTTCAACAATATTTCAATATTCGAACTGTTATATTATCACGAAAAGGGTTCCGCTTCCATGGGGAGGATGTAACAATTTCCCGCTTACAGACGCATGTGCAGCAGACGACAATCGGAAACATTGTGACAAAAGGAGAAATTGCTTATCGTAGGCAATTTATACTTTTGCCACAATGGTTTCAACTCCTTTCAATAATTTTATTTACAGTGGTTTGCACATTTCTCTATGTAAGTCGACTGTTGTAAACTAATGGGGTCACAGCACGGTCGACGTTACCTTACACCACTGACATTAAGGTCAATCATAGTTCAGAGTGTGTTTCACTCGTTTGAACT
The DNA here is from genome assembly GCA_031761405.1 of Serripes groenlandicus. Lineage (NCBI taxonomy): Eukaryota > Metazoa > Mollusca > Bivalvia > Cardiida > Cardiidae > Serripes > Serripes groenlandicus. The sequence continues at coordinate 158,971 of JASEVX010000261.1, forward strand.
ATTTTGTCTATTTAATTAATGCAAGCGGATGGTTTTTCGTGATTCGGTCGAACCAATGAAATCGTTGAAAAGGCAGATTATAACCAATCAAAACTCGATTCTGGTGTAGGTATACACATGTGGACTGTGGTTGCAGCTTTAATTCGACTTTTCGAAAGCAGCATTAGTATGGGATAGGCGCGAAACGCCCCTATCCCAAAAACTATGCCTTAGCGAAACCAGAAACATATACCACCCCCTAGACAATATCGAGGGCTTGGCGTGAAACGGTTGTAACTTAAAACCTATTTTGAAAACCCTGGTTTAGGGGCAATTTTAACCCTTTTGTAAACAATGCAAATTTAGGTGCCATTGCTCAGAACGAGCAATGGCACCTAAATTTCCATTGTTTACCAAGAAAAATGATTTAACGCTTAGAAAGACTTTATGGTGAGGTGATTAACCTTGGTCAAAAATTACCAATTTTAGTTACAACTGTTTCACGCCAAGCCCTCGATATGTAGCTATGTGTTTGTATATTAATTATAACGGGATCAGTATACTGCATTGATAGCTTCAGTAGCGACGTAGTACTTAAAATGCTGTCTCCAGAACAAGAGGTCCAAACTTCAAACCCTGGTCGGGTCGGACTCTTTTACCTGGGAAGAGGTAGCGCCAAACGTGGCCAGAGTATAATACCATGTGCCGTGATATAACTATAGAACTGTTGAAAGCAGAGTTAAACACAATGTGCAGCTTTAAATCTGTTGATAGCAGAGTACAACGCCATGTGTCGTGATATAACTACAACACTGTTGAAAGCAGAGTTAAACACAATGTGCAGTCTTTTAACTATACATCTGTTGATAACAGAGTAAAACACCATGTGCTGTAATATAACTTCAAATATGTTGAAAGCAGATTTAACACCATGTGCCGTGATATACCTTTAAATATGTTGAAGCAGTGCTGTGATACGAGGGTTGTTCAAAAAGTTCGCTGAAAAGTGCTGCCATTTCCTTATCTTTTTTAGCCTTTCCGTAAACTTGCGCTATTATGTAGATCACGATATTCCCTATTCAATTGATAATTCACAGATCTGTATTCTTCGTTGAGAATGAGAAATTGTTACTATAGTAACGTCATCGACGTTTCCCGGCCCAATATCCAGTAACATTACGTCCTTTATATTTAATTTTAAAGGCAAGTCTACCAAACTACAGATAATTATTCCAGCCATAATAATCTGGCTAAATTATCATTATAAAACAGCTTTCAACATATTGAAAGCGGATTATAACACCATGTGCCATAATGCAACTTAACATCTAATGAAAACAGAGTATAACACCATATATGGAGTAATATAATTAAAAATGTTGAAAGCATAGTTAAGCACCGTTTACACTGTTATAATTAAATATGTTGAACGTTGAGTAAATAACCAAGTATATAACTGATTACAGTAGAAAATCAAAGCACTGCAGTGCTGACGGCCTGGGAGCTGCTGAAAGGTTGCAGAAGTAGGGGAAATGTGAAAGGAAATAACAATTGCAGCTTATGTTTATGTATTTATTGTCAAGAAGTTGAAAGATCATGTCAAAAATAGTAAATGTTATTAAACTGCAAATTTAAAAACAGAAGGACCTTGTTGGCACTACATGTATATCGCTCACCTGAGTGCAAGAGCTCACAAGTATACACATTTAAGACATGACGAATCAAACAGAAATTTGACAGCAGGTTTAGGCAGAATATTTTGAAGTTTCTGCATTATTATATTGAGAAATATGTCAATGTTAAATCACATTCCATCAAGTTAAAATAGTTCTCTAAACCATGTACTAGACTGGGAGAAAGTGTTTGAAATATGCAAAACTCATCAAGACAATTATTCTGACAAAGATTCAAAATGCAACATCCAGTGTGTTATCAAGATTTTCCTTCATTGGATCTAGTGACCTATTTTTGTTTACCTGATAATCATATGACCCTTATTCGAACATGGACAAGATATCATTAAGATAAACATTCTGACCAAATTTTTAAAAACGTGGCCTCAACAGTATTGACAAGATTTTCCTTCAATTTGACCTAGTAAACTAGTTTTTTAACAGACATGACCAATATTCAAACTTGGCCTACATATCATCAAGACAAACATTCTGATACAGTTTCAACATGCTCAAGTTAAAAATGCAGCCTCCATTATGTTAACAAGATTTCCCTTCAATTTGGCCTAGTGACCTAGTTTCTGACCCAATATGAACCATATTCGAACTTGACTTAGATATTATAAAGACAAACATTCTAACGAAAATGCCGTTGATACCTCCACATCACTTGCGGGCACCTGCACAGCACGATTGAGGGAGAGGTTTGCGTTTGAACGCTAATTGAACGCTACCTCTACAACTTAGTTATTGGTGCATTGGTGGCTGAAGAGGAGATGACTCTCCCTCTCTTGTGGGTACTGCCCTCTCCTTCTCCTTCAGTCCTCCCTTCTTTTATAGGGCATCTTGTAGTACTGTTACTCTGACACTTTTGTGGTAAACTGTGTGTTAAATTGCTACCTTCTGTGAAGAGCGCGACTGGAATCTGATTAATGATGCCGCGGATGACCCGGCTTTTATAACCTGCGAGACGCTGCCTTTCCCCGGTCAATGTCTGCCCGATGTCCGGCCGTCTCTGAGCGGCGAATTTGGCCCGAAGCCCGACCAGGTCAGGGTGTCGTGGGGTGGAGGGAGTCGGACACGGGCCCTATGGGACCCCGCTAAATCCGCCACTACATTTGCAAAATCTTTTTCTTTGTTTCAAAGGGTACCGTGATATAACTACAGAACTGTTACAAGCAGAATCAAACACCAGGTACCATAACACAAAGGGTACCGTGATATAAGTACAGAACTGTTACAAGCAGAATCAAACACCAGGTACCATACAACAAAGGGTACCGTGATATAAGTACAGAACTGTTACAAGCAGAATCAAACACCAGGTACCATAAAACAAAGGGTACCGTGATATAAGTACAGAACTGTTACAAGCAGAATCAAACACCAGGTACCATAAAACAAAGGGTACCGTGATATAAGTACAGAACTGTTACAAGCAGAATCAAACACCAGGTACCATAAAACAAAGGGTACCGTGATATAAGTACAGAACTGTTACAAGCAGAATCAAACACCAGGTACCATACAACAAAGGGTACCGTGATATAAGTACAGAACTGTTACAAGCATAATCAAACCCCAGGTACCATACAACAAAGGGTACCGTGATATAAGTACAGAACTGTTACAAGCATAATCAAACACCAGGTACCATAAAACAAAGGGTACCGTGATATAAGTACAGAACTGTTACAAGCAGAATCAAACACCAGGTATCATAAAACAAAGGGTACCGTGATATAAGTACAGAACTGTTACAAGCATAATCAAACACCAGGTACCATACAACAAAGGGTACCGTGATATAAGTACAGAACTGTTACAAGCAGAATCAAACACCAGGTACCATAAAACAAAGGGTACCGTGATATAAGTACAGAACTGTTACAAGCATAATCAAACACCAGGTACCATACAACAAAGGGTACCGTGATATAATTACAGAACTGTTACAAGCATAATCAAACCCCAGGTACCATACAACAAAGGGTACCGTGATATAAGTACAGAACTGTTACAAGCATAATCAAACACCAGGTACCATAAAACAAAGGGTACCGTGATATAAGTACAGAACTGTTACAAGCAGAATCAAACACCAGGTACCATAACACAAAGGGTACCGTGATATAAGTACAGAACTGTTACAAGCATAATCAAACACCAGGTACCATACAACAAAGGGTACCGTGATATAACTACAGAACTGTTACAAGCAGAATCAAACACCAGGTACCGTGATATAAGTACAGAACTGTTACACGTAGAGTAAACACCAGGTACCATGATATAACTACATCATTGATGTTTTATACGTTGTCACGTCTGATGACGTTTTTACACAGCGCATGTGTCATGGAGCTTAATCAACAACCTCTCCTTCCCTAACACTATCTGCACATGTCTGAATCGAATATGTAGAGTTCTGTGCTTTAAGGATTAACCCACTCCCATATACGTCAATTCTGCAGCAGACGACTTTAAAAACATATTTGCAAACATGTGAAATATCTCCATAAATGAGAGTTTAATTATTAATTTGAGTTGAAAACATTGTGGCAAAGGGATGAGCAATTTCTCCTTTTGTCAAAATGTTTTCAAAAGTCGTCGGCTGTAAATGCGTCAGAATAAGTCTGCAAGTGAAAAAGGATTAAATCCGGTGGTAATCTGTTTGGTATAACCCAGGTACCGTGATATAACAGACAGAAAGGTTACCGTAAGTCAATTCGGACAGTTGTTAATTAATGTAAAGAATGATGCGATATCTAATCAAGGGGGGTTTCTCTGCATGGTGAAAGTTTTTTTCTGTCGAGTACAGTTTTAATACTAGACAGCGTGATACATGAGTAAAAATACAAAAGGCTTTTATAGAATGGTGTTTGCGGTACGTTAAAATAGTAGCAAAATGAAAACAATATATCAGAGGTTTCCAAAACGACAACAATAAATGTGTATGGCCTTGGAGGGCGTAATATTACTTCCGGGAAATCTAAAAATGATAAATATGTTGATCGCACGAATGATGTTACTCCAGGAGCTTTTTGAGATTTATATTTTGGATAGAAACACCCAAACGTCACGAGTTATTTCTCCGTTTGCCGCAATGTTTGCAAACAGTTAAACTTTCATTTGTAGAGACTTTCAACAAGTTTGCTTAGATACATTTAAGTCGTCGACAGCAGATGTGTTGTATGTGGAAAAAGGTTAAAACAAGGAAGTGGTTTCCGATATTGAGGAAATTCTTATTCGCCCTGCTTTGATAGTGATTCATTATTCTCGAAATAAGCACATAGAATTTCAGCGAATCGTGACCCTATGCACAACAACACACTATTCACATTTCGATTCCGAATAGACCATCTTCGTTCCTTGTCAAATTTAATTCTACAAGCTTTAAGAACGTGTGTCAAAAATGGTACAGAGGTAGCCTGTCATACACTTGTTCCAAAGGTTCAAGGTTCATATTTCGTGGTCAGCACTGTAAACTGTTGTTGTCTCAATACACTAAATACAAGTACTGGTAACGTCTAAGGGAACATCCGTTTTGATCAATATCGATGTGTTCCAGTTACTATAAACTTTGTATGCGTTGCCCGTAAAGCTTGGTTTATTTTCGACACCTGGACCAAAACGCGACTTGTGATTTTTAACGAATTATTTTTTCTCAAAAAATAATACAGTTAACGCGATCGTGTTTGTTTGCGGAAGTCACGGTTAAACTACACTTTCGCTTAGAATACACATTCGCTGCACCTAAATAGTCCTAGTATTATTCCGATATTAAAATGACTTCTACGTGTTATTTCAATACAGTGAAGTCATAATTATACTATCGAATCATCATAGATAATCAATTTTCTAGAAAATATCAAATTAACAGTACGCGCATATATATTTCATTTGTCGGCAGGTACGTATAAGGCACGAGTATGAATTTTAGTCGTATGCCCATTCACTAGAAGTCGACCCCACGCTGTATAGAACAATGTTAATCTCACAAATATGCCACCACGCAGAGCTCAGTGAAATAGTCAGTGTGCATTTTAAACGCTCGCATCGCCGTTGTTTCTCCTTTTTCCAACATGATAACGATGATCAAAGGGGCTTTCTAATTATAGATCATGGTTTACATACGCGCGCATTCAGTTAGCTATATATATATATACACGAAAGTAACGCTCTAACGTTGTATCAAAGTACCGTGGTGTAATGGAGAGCGTGTAGAACTACTAATCATGGACTACCTATGGACGCGAGTTCGAGTCCCAATAGGAACTGTTCTTTTTTTTTTTTTTAATTCTTATTTTATGCGATTTGTTAAACATTATAGATTTATAATAATTAATTCACTCACATGAAACATAGTTATAATATAAGCCGAAATCCTGGATCCGCCCCTGGTGACGAAAACAAATCGAACTTACAATGTAAATCTCACAAATATGCCATGGGTGTTTTGACAGACTTTACGCAGAGCTCAGTGAAAGAGTTAGTGTGCATGTTAAACGCTCGCATCGCCGTTGAAATGCTACATTTACTAAAACTGTCAACTGATAAAAAAAATCTCTGGACAAAAATATTAATAATAATAAAATAGACTAAATTGTGCAATAGCATGATCAATTGCATTCATAAATTAGATTTTACAATACATGTTCAAAATAATTCGTTACCAGTACTTTCAGTACTTTGATTAGGGTTGGAGATTAAATTCTCACCCTGGTATATTAAATTTCAAATTGACCAATGATTTCAATTGTCTGATTGGTATCGGATGCAATTCGGTATGTCGGGACCAGAGTAAAGTCCGAAAGATAACTAACGGATTGTAAATACATTACTATCGCTTTTGACGGCGAGAGCACTATTACCATATACAAGTTAGTTCTATATTACAGACGTGTCGTATATAGGAAAGTGCAATACAGTATGCGGTCCAGTCACTACTTTACTCTCCAAAAGGAGGGAGAACAGTGGACAGGTCAGAAACACAAATTCGATCCCTTTCTATGAAATAGAAGACCTGACGCCTAAGTATCAAACGATATCTATCCTACAGCAAACATGGGAAACGAGATACTGCTTATATTGAGCAATTTCCCATTTCCCCAGGATATTTTAATTTTAATTTAGATCAAATTGTTCTGTTTTGTTTGTCAACTATTTCTTATTTAGGATATCCCAAATTAGCATATGTGGTAATGGACTAATTGTTATATATATATCAACTGAATTACTGTAGACGTGGAACTCAGAAAAGATTAGAAACTCTATATAAATTAACTTCGGTTTTATTACATAAAAACAAACAATCATATGATTTAAAAATCACAACGAAACCCCCGACTTCATGAAGTTAGCCCCCATTCCCCAATAATAAATATGGTAATAACATGATAATCAAATGTAATGAGAAGAAATCAAGATGGCCAAGATGGCTCTGAATTGCTCACCTGCATGGTGCGAAGATACATCACTATAAAGAAGTACGTTTCAAGTTTATTCTCGTTTTCAGTGAAAACCATTATCATCCCAGATACAGTGATGGATTAGATAAACGTTTGTCTCTACACAGTCTGACAAGGTACTATCAATAATCAAATTTGCATATGTGATCAGGCAATGTTGTAATCGAGTTCACAAACCGCGTGGATAATAATCCACAATTTCCAACTACTTTCGCCAATAAAATGGTTGTTTATTGGCAAGTAGCAATAGTGATTATGCATGAAGATTGGAATCATAAATATGCGTATATTCAACTGTTTTGGTGTTATCAAGTTATTGCCCTGGAATGTATCACTGTCATTGCAAATTGAAGATCATCTGATCATAATATGCAAACCATTTACTGACCATTACAGTATGTATTTTTTTCATGTGCACCAAAATGGCGATCTCTTGAGACGTCATTTGAATTGTTATATTGCTTTATAATGGAATTTGGAAAGCACGGAGTGCGAGTGATAACAAAAGCTTTCAACGAGCGCACATCGTGCACATCAAAAGCAAAAATGCTATGATATAACATGAACCATGCATGGCAACAGGAAAATAGGCGTTTGGACATTGGCGACTAGTGAAGCTGTATGTCGGTCTGTAGAAAACGAATAACGTTCGCCACACATCCACTAGTTCTTAACTTCTTATATACACAATCTGCATCAGACACCTTTGAAATAATCAAGACAATATATATATAAAAATCTCCATATATAGAAAATATAAATATTGAATGGAGCTGAACATATTGCTCCTTTTGCAACAATGTTTTCAGAAGATTTGAGATGCTGATACGTCAAAGCGCATCTGCATATAGGAAAGGGTTAAATAATTGTTTAGTAAATAGTAAAAAAAACACCACAGAAGTTCACTAGGAGCAAATGTTTAAATGCTCATTTTCCTCATCCGCAGATCAAGTATACTCGTACAATTGTATTGGTAAATATCGAGGGCTTGGCATGAAACGGTTGTAACTAAAAACCTATTTTGAAAACCCTGGTTTAGGGGCAACTTTGACCCTTTTGTAAACAATGCAAATGTAGGTGCCATTGCTCAGAACGAGCAACAGAACGAGCAATGGCACCAAAATTTCCACTGTTTATCAAGTAAAATGATTTAATGCTTATAAAGACTTTATGGCGAGGTGATTAACCTTGGTAAAAAAAATACCAATATAAGTTACAACCGTTTCACGCCAAGCCCTCGATATACAGTAAAGATAAAATAATTTAAGTTATCATTACAAAATATTGAGCGGCGCTCTAGGAAAACCAACTTTAGCCTAATAATTACCTTAAAAGAAATACCCGCGCTTCCATGCTAAACGATCCAAATGGATACTTCTTTACAGAGGTTCATTGAAACCCTCTTTGTCTAATTGGCGAACAATATGCAGATCTCGATCTAACCGGTCGCAAATACCTAACGGTTGGATTTCGCAGAGCCCCGCTCATATATCTCTACATTCAAACACGTAGCAATCAAGCATTTCCCTGATAAACCAACATTGGATGACTCTTAACAAAACCATTTTTTAAAAAACATAGTAGTGCAAAGAAATTACACACAACGAGCAATATATCTCCCTCTCTGTTTCTATGTGTTAGTCTTCTATCATAAAATTATGGCTTTAAGCATCTTTAGACAAAAATATTGAAAATCCCCATTACTATATGCCTAATTATAGAATAGAATTGAACATTTTGGGAATAAAGGAGAAACTGCTCATCAAGAGTATTTCTCATTTAGCCACATTTTTTTCAGTTTGCAGGAACATCCATACCAGCCCAAGAAAACTGGTACATAAAATGTGCTTGTTTGTTGACACAGTAGCGATTGCAATACAACACTGAGATCAGTGATGGCTATGATGAGACTTTGCAGATTCTCATGTTTGTACAAGCCTTCTCTGCATGTATAAAAATCAAGGGTCCCAAGTTTACTCGACACATTTCAACTGACATAAATAAATAGTTATATAATAAAATAGTAACAACTGGCAAATACAATTTATAAAAAGAGGCCCATATCTTGCTCCATGAGGGTCCAATGGCGATGTTATGGGTCCAATAAACCGCCATTCTCGAACACAGACGACATGTAACGCATTTGAAGCAGAGACAATTTAGTACAGATTGTGGGAAAAGGAGTAAATAATCAAAACGAGCAAACCATTATGTGTTGCTCATACGAAGAAGACAATTCACTTTTCCATTTTTTCCCCCATAGTTTCCTAAACTATTTCTCCATATGATGCATGTGTTTGTCAAATTTGATGTCTATGCTTTTTGACCTGTTATTAAAAGGAGCAAGTTTACATATCTTTACAGCATACTTAGTAACGAAAAAATATCAAACAATGACACACATATTTCAACATTGGTATCAGTGATCAATAAACACGTACTTGTCAAATATAGAGACAATGGCCAAAATTTGAACTATCAGATCATGCTATTTTTTTTTTATTTTTTTTTAGGCGTTTCAAAATTAAATAAAATCACGAACAATGTTAAGGTTGATGTTTTAGTTGTAGTGGTCAACATATAGTGGTAGAATGCAGACCTCGAATCCCGCGCTAAATGAGTCAATATTTTGGAATTACCAACACGGGATGCCAGAACTGGTTAAGTCTTCGGGGAGCCAACATTGGCAGTAATAAATTTGATTGTAAGAATTTACTTTGACGTCGATATAAAAAAAAAGGTTTAAACCTAAATTATAATCAATTGTGGAAAATGTATTGTCTGTTTTTTTAAGTCGAAAATAGGGCATTACTAAATAGAAAATACTAATTAAAGCCCGATTTATGTGATAGACGTGCATATTGTTCCTAGGAGCATCTGTACATAGTTTCATTTAAAAATGTTGAACGGTTTTTGAGTTATGAGGTTATGTTTCAGTTTTGTGACGACGCAGACGATGCAGAGGACGACGACGACGCCAAGGGTATGGCCCGAACTATTTTCTTCGAAGAAACGAGCTAAAACAGGCTGTAAATGATAGTTTTATCTGACCAGTGTCCAGTAACGTGTTATACATCATCATTAATTTAGCTGCAAAATGCTTTCCTTTCAAACATTGCCAATATATTCTATGACGAAAAAGGATAATGTCATTAAACACCTTTCTTTGATTTGGTTATGTACAACTAATTAATCCTAGTAAACCCGTTTATTCACTAATATTATTCGCTAATAAAAAACAACAACAACAACCACGTTGGACAGCATTTTCCGTTCAACAATATGTACTCCTTCCTGTGTACAGGAATAAATCAAATATGTATTTAAAACAATGTCTCTCCACGAGTCCTTCGAACTCATGAATATGTCTTCACAAAATGGCTTCATGTACAATTCATAATCCACAAAAACAAATGCCTATATGACCGTACTTATATATGTTTATGCAAAACAACTGGCATTTAAATGATTCATGAAACGTTAATAATCAGCAGATAATGAAACATTGAAACAAGGACCGCACATATGAACGTCTTAGATGAGAACTCGATATACACACTCAGTTAGGCCTAGTCTTGTACACGAGCAATCAAAATACATAAATATAAGTTTTTTTTTTTTATCAGCTCAGAACTCATTATATAAGCACACTATGCATTACATCAATGAATGGTACATCAGTTAAGATGTCAAACAATTCGACCACTTGTCTATGTTGAATGAGTTTCACGGTCTATTCCACGACATCTGACAATAAAACTACACTGATCAACGTCGCATCTTTTCACATAGTAACTTATGTTTGTCAACTTCTTCGAACCACTTCTTTCCGTAAATAAAACTACAGACCCAAAATTTCATAAATGAACAACCAGCTTCGAATATTTCGTTTAAAAAGTTAGACTTCTTAAAAACTGTCTTGTAACTAGAGGCATTGTGCATGTCTAGACACGATGTTAGTCGAACGAATTTGCAGTCGGTCCACTGCAAGGGTGTCACGCCATTGTACATATCTAGACACAAGGTGAAATCCATTATATTCGAGATTTCTAATTTCGCAACCGTCAAATTATAATGTATCACACATCTAGACATAAAGTGACATCAAGTACATATACGATTTAATGTTGGTACCCCCGTCAGTTCAAACAAGAATAAACACCAGTGTATATATTTAGAAGATGATTGACAGATAATTTAATATTCGGTTCGTGAATTTGAAAAAAAAAGATTCACACCATTGTTTATATCTAGACGAAGATTGACATCCTCCATTTTCTTTAAATATTTGCTATCCCGTCAAAGCAAAAGATATCACACGATTGTACATATCTTGACGAATTGATATCCAGATATTTGAATATTCGCCCGTGTCAATTTTGAAACTATTACACCAATAAACATATTTAGACAAATCTGAAATCAATATGTAATATATATATATATATATTAATATTTGCACCTGGCACTTTAAAATGTTTCACACCATTTTCATTTCCCGACTTTAACCCAAATTTGCTCCCCTCAATATTAAGGGTGTCACACGACCTCCTCCCTACACTTATTATATCTACATTCAGCTCCATGATTCCAAGGCACTGGGGCTAGTCCACATTTGTCGGCAGCGCTGTGGTTGAGCAGGGTCTCGTTGCATCCCTCTGCTGAAAAATGAAATGAAATTTCATTGGACTACTTAAACCTTTCCCACATACAACAAATCTTCAGCAGACGACTTTGAAAATGTCTACTAAACAATATGGAAAATCTCTATAATTGTAGATACAAATTACTGAAAAAAAGTTGAAAACTTTATAGCATAAGGAGAAATAGCTCGTGATGATAAAAGTAGATTTTCCATCGAAGTGATCTTCATTGAAAAGTGATTGCTTCATTATAACCGAAAGTCGTAAAATGGTAAATTCTTTCGGATTTCAAAATAATCTGACAAGAAAGGTTAATATGCAAAACAAAAGGGGCATTTATGACATCAGACTCAATGGAATGATGGGGAACCCACTTCTTTCAACCCATAGGAAAGTAGATACAAGTAATGAGACAGTCATGCTTTTTTTATAAACATGTACAAGTTAAACTGTTTTGACAGGGAAACTACAGCTGATCGTCGTATGAAACAGTTCTCCAATATCGATGTCAATGTATGCCAACATACATTTGATTGGGATATTCCGTTCAATACACATCTAACAAAGAATCACATATATCTAATTGTTGCCCTTTTTCACAAATCAATACTTCGACAACCTATAGTACATATAGTTCATAAATGAATGGGACTAAAGTCGGACCTAAAAGTTAAGACAAAGTCTGCTATTGGTTTCTATGGTATGGAATTTTGCATTTACGCAATAGAGACCGTTACCAGAACTCGAGCCGTTGATCAACATGATTGACGTTTTGTGTAAAAGTTATTATCTTTGCCATGAACATAATTATCGATTACCGGCAGACATATTGTAATTACAGACATGGCCCTTCAGCACTGCAAACACTTAGGAGAGCTTAATGAACGTAGTGGCATGCATATACAAATCAAATTGTTCTTAATGAAATAATTAAAAAAAAAAACATGTACTCACGCCAAACTTTGCAGGATTCATGCAAGGAAAATGCGCACAATTATTTCAAACATTAATACTGATTTTCACGTCGATGTGATTTTCTGTGAATGTTTAACCCATTCTCACATAGACAACATTTGACACCTACCATTGAACATGACTTTTGAAAACATTGCAATAAAAGGTAAAATTTCTCAAAAGGAGCAATTTCACCTTTTATTGTAATATTTTAACTCTTTATCAGTATAAATCTTTCAGTTTTCTAGATTGTTAAAATTGTTCGTCTGGTGATTGTAAAACAGACGACATTTGAAAAGTCATGTGAAGTAATGGGTTAAAGAAATTATAGAAAATCAGGAGCGCTTTATCCAATGTTCGACATGTAATAATCATGTATCTTTGCTTTAAGCCGACTTGTCCGTTTACAATGCATTCTAGATATACCATCTTCAGGCATGTCACGTCTATAGTAAACCGTGTTGAAATCACCAAACTGATAAAAGGAATTACCAGTGTGTAAGGAAATGTATTATTCTAGGTTGATTAAGAATGCTTGCAAAGTATAGTCAATTGTAATAGAGTCACGCCATAATATATAACCCCGACAGTCAGAGTTTTACATTTAAAGACAATTACGAGATAATTGCAAAGGCTACATGTAGTTTTGGTCATACTTTTCCCAATGTATTCTGAGGGTGTTTGGATAACTAACAGGTAAACCTCGATCAGAGATACACAAGCTCAATCTGTTACAAAATAACCGAACTCCACACCCGGTGGTTCCTGTACAAGGAACATTTCAAAGCCTGGTACTGTTTTGTCACTCAATGGTCATGATTAAGCACTGCAAAAACTGCGAAAACCAACTTTTATGATTTGCGACCAGTGAATATCCGGAACAGCCAACGGTTCAGCACAGTTTAATCGGTCTCCGTTCTGTTCGCCAATTAGTCATAGAAGGTTTCCAGAAACTACTGTTTAGCAGTAACAATTTAGACCTGTATGGATGCACATACAGGTATTTGCCACACGTGTAATAATAACGTTAAGGTTGTCTTTCCGGCAGCATCGTGATCTAACGGATATACTGTTGAAAAAGGGCATGAAGTCCCCGGGAAAACCTTCGTTGTGAGAAAGTGCCAACAGAATGTCGGTTCTCGTGTGATGTAACCAATTTACCAAGGGGACAGTCCCAATTAGCGCTCACAGGACCCTTCGTCAGTAGCTCGTGAATACATAAGTCTCAAAATTAAAAGCCTACCCACATAGAATAAATCTGCATTAGATGCCAACGTCTTTGAAAACATGTTGGTAAAAATATGGAACATGTCTACAAATAGAAGTACAACTATTGCAAAAGGAGCAATTGTTCATAATTTCTTATTGCCGTGTTGTTTTTAAAAGTTGGCTGCAAGTGGTTAAGTTTAAATTAAACATAATTAAAATACAACCATCATTTTCTTCAAAGGTTACGAAGATTGGAATACCCTCAAATGTTATGAAGATTGGAAAACCTATGGCTTCTCGGAAGTGGATAGTATTTATATGAGTAACATTTATGAAGTTGAATTAAACTTTAATTCGGCTAAACACAGAACATTTGAATTTAACAGTATTGCATTTGAAAAGATAATGCTTAATTTTTCAGTAATTTTGCTACATATAGACAAGGCAACGAAAGGAGTATACCAAAATTGGACTTTACATATGTACAAGCTGATTTTGGTTTACAGTGTTCACAACTGCTTAATCCTTTCCCATCTGTAGACGCACTTTGGCGTATCTGCTGCATGCGACTTTTGAAAACATTGATGCCAAAGGAGATTTTGCTCATAACGAGCAACTTCTCCATTTGCAACAATGTTTTCAAATTTATTATGTAAGCTCTCTTTCGATTATAGATACTTTCTGTATTTTATTAATGTTTTAAGTCACGTATATGACACATGAGTATTGAGTAAGTGTGGCTGATCATAACGTGATTAAGTGAAGGCTTTGTCAAAGATTCTGTCTGTAAGCAATGGATTAGGAGATGAATGATCTAACTTTCATTGTTTTATTTACATGTATATTAGATATTAAATTCCATGAAATAATTGTAAGAGGTTCTCAATTAATGTCAATTGAGCAATGTACACCAAAACTTGGTTTTATCACTTAAATTATATGTATACAAGCAATACAGTCCCGCCTAAACTGCAGAAGACAACTTTTGAAAACATTGTGGCAAAATGGGAAATTAATCTCATGTTGTTAACTGTATTCAATAAATAGACTTTCATTTGTAGAAAATGTCCATAGTTTGCCTACATGTGTTTATATGTTTCGTACGTGGGAATTGAATACAACGTACAAGGGCATTATTTAAATTGAAACGGACATATGGATAACACTTTATTCAACAAATCTACAGCTTTTGAATTCACGCCAAGCCCTCGATATAATCATCCGTTAAAGTAGCATTCGATTTGGAATTAATATGGCAAAAGTGGAAATTGCCCATAATCTTTCCAAAAGCCGTCTGCAACAAATGTATCATAATGCATCTGCGAGTGGGAAAGGGTTAAATTGACACGGATATAACGATAAGACCATCTTAAGCAAAGCTCATTTCAAATGTAATATAATAATGACTTGCAGCACAACAACAATAATCTACAACAGCACATGCAAAAAAATACAAAATTGTCATAAATGAAATAAATGCACATTTAGGAATGAAATATGCATAATGAATTGAATTACTGCTGCAAATAACACACAAGTGTATCAGAAAACATTTAAACTGGCACAGCCAAAGTAGTTAAAATAAATGGGTGTAAATGACGACGTTAAACAATTATGCAATATAAAAAATCCAATTAAATAAAGAATATGTCAACTGACATATTAAAATAAGAATTAATAACTCGACTAAAAAATACACATAACCATGCCAGCAAGTCAGTAACAGACATCGTTATAATTCACTCTCTGACTTTCCATTTTGAAAATGGAAAGGGGTCAACAGGGATTCTCCATTTTGTCGATCATGATGGGCAACAACAACTGTCTGATTCCTCATTGAGTTAGAAAGATCTTTGGTGGGTTTTCTATGCATTTTCTCATCCGCTATCAACAATGTAAGATCATTTGGCGAGCAGTTTGCACGGCCATTTTTGTACTCACTGCCGACCCCTGAATCAGTGTCTTCGTTGATGGTTTGCTGTGGTGTGACAGAGCGTTTCAGGGAGTCCATTGCAATGTTTCTACAAAATTTATCAGTTTGAGTATCGTGTTGTCTTCGCCTGTCAGCAGCAGAATAATCAGACGTTTCTGACGGAAGTGATCGAGGTGATAACGATTCACATGAAACGGAAGTAGATGGCGCTGTTGACGGTTCTGTTTCGAAACTCGAGAAAGTAATGTTAGCAATGTGTGGTGGACGTTTCCGTGTTAAACCCTGTTGCTTTGCAAATTTCTTGTGCGATTGCGCTTTAGGTATTGTGTTTTGATTCATATCTGTGATAAGAGTACAGTTTGGTTCAATAGAAATCGATGGTCCATTATTTATACTAAGATTTGATATCCGTGAGCGGCCAGAAACGTGTGACCTAATAGACTGGGATTGATCGAGACTTTCATCTGAATACGATCTGTTTTCTGGAAGACTAAGGTCGGTTTCATAGCCATTCTCGTTCTTTTGGTCCAAAGAACGGGACTTTGTGCTGCTTAAAGATGGCCTTTGTTTCTGGCATATCTGGTTGGCGCTGTTGTTTTTTCGAATCAATGGAACACGCTCATAACCCTCTCTTTCTTCCTGTAATGTTTCATTTTCGTTTGCTGATGACGACCATTTCTTATCAAAATAGTCCTGAAGCATGTTCCTCAGACTACCAGAAGATTTTCTGTTTTCAATAACATTCACTTCGCTTAAGTCCGTTTCGCTGGCCTCCCTATTAAAATAGACAACGCCTTGGCATGGAGAATCAGACACATACTCAGACGGCATCGTTGGATCCATTTCTGAAATATGAGTCGTCTGTGTGTTTTCTTTATAATTACTATGCTCATCCATGTCTGTGTCTTCCGATATAAAACTGTTACATTCCGAGTGTCTGTAACGAGAATTTGTAGTATAATCTTGGTCCAAATTCAGTTTAGGTATACCCATTGCACCATTACGAACCTCTGATTTAAGAGTTGATGAAGCGTTTGGTTTGGTATGAGAAAGCCTTTCGCTTGTGTTGGCCTTGTTAAAACCGTACAGTTGGTTCCTCCTTTCTGTTGATTTCATTATTTTATGACTGGCATGAGGCGAAGAACGTTCATTTTCGAAAATGCTATTCGCTGTCGAATGCAGGACTGGGTCTCCGATTTGCTTGAATGGTAGGTCCCTTTGATTATTACCGGGAGAAATGCTATCTGGGAAATCATTAAAATCATGCTTAACATTAACAACATGCTGTCCGACAGAGGGAGGGGTTTCATGCAATTCCTCTGTTCGTGACACATTGTCTGCATTCGCTAGCAAGCATGCATGTGCACGTACACATGGCGGTGGTGTTCTATCTGCACTAATTGCGTCTACAATATTTAGATCTGTCGAGCGTGCCACTTTAATATAAGACTCGTTTAGCTCTATGCATTCAGCACCTTCTATACTTTTCTCCTCGTCTTTTTTCCTGGGTCGTGGTCCTTTGGTAAAGAACTCACTGCACAAAGAAAGCAATAAACAGCGCTATAATTAAGTATAACTCGGCAGTATTGACCTGATCCTGATCTTTATGCAAAGATGAAAATTACTATGAGTACATGTATATATATATATATATATATATATATACACAAATATTAATCTGTTTTTCACTGTTCTCTTCATGCATGTAAACAATCACAATCTCAATAATATGTGAGCCGTGTCTAGCGATTTGGAGTCTTTTTGACACTCAAATGTAGGGTCTTATTTACACTCAAATTTGGGGTGTTATTGGCATTTATATTTGGGGTGTTTTCGGCAGACCTATTTGGGGTGTTTTTGGCACTTCTATCTGGGGCGTTATTGCCACTCCGATTTGAGGTCTTATTGACACTCCTTTTTGTGGAGTTAATGGCACTCCTATTTGGGGTGTTATTGACACTCCTATTTGGGATGTTTTGGCACTCATAGTTGTGGAGTTATTGACACTCCTATTTGGGCACTCCCATTTGGGGTGTTATTGACACTCCTATTTGGGATGTTATTGACACTCCTATTTGGGGGGTGTTTTGTGCACTCCTTTTTTTGGGTGTTATTGGCACTCCTATTTGGGGTGTTTTCGGCATTCCAATTTGGCGTGTAAATTTGCAATCCTATTTCTGAAGTTATTGGCACTCCTTTTTCGGGTGTTAATGACACTCCTATTTGGGGTGTTATTGACTCTCCTATTTGTGGAGTTATTGGCACTCCGATGTGGGGTTTAAATTGACACTCCTATTTGGGGTTTTATTGACACACTATGTACTTAGGTTCATTTATCATATTATGTTGAGAGTGAAGACTATGGCAAATCTGGTAAGATACGCAGGCTCGCAGCATGAGTCTTCCCTGTATGCTATAAGACCCAAACCCACTAGACGCGGCTCATGTGTCTTTTCACTAAGGTCAGGATCAGGATAATAATTGAGCCATTCCACAAGAAAACCAACATTGTGGACTATACGTAAGATATCGACGCGGATCAGCCTAAGCATAGTGCTTAGGGTTAATCCGGGCAGACACTTTTCGCCTCCTGTGGATTTTCTGTTTCAGGACTCGTTATTCTATACCTCTAACCCCCTGAGACTGAATGTGTCAGACCAGATTAGCCTGCGCGGACTTAGTCGATAATGTTGGTTTTCTCTTGGAACGACCCATATGATAGAGAAATTGTTCATCTTCACTTGTAAGAAATACTTGTGCTTCTTCACCAAAGTCTGTTATTTATAAATTGGTGAAAATCGTTTTGCCAATAATGATTCTACTGTTAATCCTTCATATGGCTTTTGGTGTAGCAATACACATTCTGATCAAAAGAAAATATCTGAGCCACATCTGGTAACTTTGGGTCATAGTGAATCTCTGTAACGGGGTCGCATACAGAAACCAACCATTGAGGCTAGAATTCTAGTTTATTGTAAACAGATACATCCAGGATTATTTTGCATGTAGACAGACAATGAAGGCTCTGCAGAGACTGTGCATATGCACAGGCTTGCCCCTGTCTTCACTGTTCGTAGAACATCCAGGATTATTTTGCATGAAGACCGACAGTGAACGCTCTGCAGAGACTGTGCATAATGCACACAGGCTTGCCCCTGTCTTCACTATTGGTAGATGCATTCAGACCCAAAATCTCAAGACGTGGCTCAATTGTCTCAACAAGAGCTCTGAATAAATAAGTACATTGAAGGATATAATTAAAAACAAGAACAAATTTACTTGATATATGTGTCTGTACGTTGAACAAAACATTATCTCACAACATAATGAAATCATATGGACATCTTAAAGTAACGCAATATACACATTACAGTTCTGAGGAAATATCTTGTAAGTAGTTATCATGCATTCAAATGATATTTTAATGATATTTTAAAATTATACATTTATCTGTCGAGATTTTCATTTCAGGCTTTAGAATATTAACAAAGATCTAGATCAGCTGCGCCTCGACACAGTCTGATCAGAATCTAATCTACCGGTGAAATCATCTTGGAAGTGTCTGGAAAACGGCTTAGATCATTGATAGATTTATTAAGAAAAGAAAATTGATCTCAAATTTCTTATAATTTCAAATGCTTAGATGATCAGTATTTTTATGATTTGACTCCAATCATGGTCAGTATTTGTATTATATGACTCCAATCATGGAGAGTATGATTTACACAGGTTACGGATACTGACCTCATGGTGTAACAGGCTACAGCAAGAAAGATGACAAACACTGTAGCTGCTGCTATCACTGCATACATCCATACATTCGTAGCACCATCCTCTGAAAATGGAAGGACAAACAGTCAGGTGTTAACCCTTTCCCTCATACGACAATTCTGCAGCAGACGACTTTGAACGTATTTTGTCAAAACATAGAAAATCTCCATAATTGAATGGGATAACCTATGACAAAAAGTGGAAAACATTGTGGCAAAAGGAGAAATTGCACGTTTTGTGCAATTTCTCCTTTTGTCAGTATGTTTTCAAAAAGCCGTCTGCTGCAGAGGTGTCCGAAAGCGTTTATATGAGGGAAAGGGTTAACCCTTTCCAACATCCAACAAATATGCTGCAGGGGACTTAGAAAAGATTTAGTCAAAAATAATGAAAGAACAATTTTTGAATAAACTTGAAAACATTTTGGGAAGGAGAAATTGAAATTGATTCAAGAAGTCTCCTGCAGAGGAGTAAGGAAAAGTGTGTTAGTGGGAGAAAATGTAAACAGTCTTGGATTGTTTTCTAGATGAAAACACATTTTGACCCATCTGCATTGGCAAAATGGGGAATTTCTCAAAATGAGCAATTTTCCATCGCCACAATTTTTCAAACGAGTCTAATCAATAATCATGGTTCTATCAGTTGTTTTCAAAGCTATCTGCTACTGGTTTGTTCGTAAAATTAATGAAGAGCTATCATTTAACTGATCAGAAATTTTCAGTGATGTCTTCACTATTTCACAAATGTCTTCTGCTAGATGAGGCATCAAAAATCGTCTGAAACAGGACACCAGTGAACAGATCACTATAGTAAACTGTTTGAAGATATATATACACATTACATTTTACAGATAGTTTTGGAGTATCTACAGCAGACAACTGTTGCAAACATTGTGGCAAGAGGCAAATTTACTCCAAATGAGAAATTACTCATTTTGAAACACTATTTACTAGTCTTTTCAATCATTATTCTTTAATTCATAGAAGTTTTCAATATTTTGTGCTATATATACATCTTGTCAAAGTCATTTGATGCAGACTTGTTAACCCTTTCCCTCATACAACAAATCTGCAGCGGACAACTTTGAACATATTTTGTAAAAAAATAGAAAATCTCTCTAATTGAATGGATAACTTATGACTAAAAGCGGAAAATATTGTGGCAAAAGGAGAAATTGCTCGTTTTGAGCAATTTCTTCTTTTGTCACTATGTTTTCAAAAAGCTGTCTGCTGCAGAGGTGTCAGAAAGCGTCTGTATGAGGGAAAGGGTTAAATGTTGGAAATGCATAAAGCAAAATGTGCAGATGTCCTTGCTGCATGTTAACCCTTTCCCACATATAGACACTTTCTGATGCCTCTGCAGCAGACTGCTTTTGACAACATTGTTGCAAAAAGAGAAATTTCATAATGAGCAATTTATCCTTTTCCGCAGTGTTTTCAACTTTATATCAAATTGTTCTTTCAGTTATAGAGTTTCAATATTTTCCATTTATGTTTTCCAAGTTGTCTGCTGTAGATTTGTTTGATGTTTGAAACTGTTGGATGTAAATCCTGAGGTTAATCACTCAAAATATTCATAGAAGGACGATAGAGGTTTGATATTGCATGATGGAAAGTTTCCTGGCTGTTAATAATTTTCTTCGGGGGAAACATTCTAAATTGGCCACCTTGGAGTATAATAAATCAGCGAAAAAAAGACATGCAAGAAAAGAATAAACCAAGTGTTAAAACCAATTTATTCTGATCATTGAACATTAACATTTCATGTTCACCTAAATATCTACAAAAGAAATGACTTTTTTATTGCTTGGATTTTTTTACTCAATCCTAGTCTACTGCAGAACTGTTGTACATGATAATTTAGGTTTAACCCTTTCTCTCATACAACAATTCTGCAGCAGACGACTTTGAACATATTTTGTCAAAAAATAGAAAATCTCTATAATTGAATGGATAACCTATGACTAAAAGTGGAAAACATTGTGGCAAAAAGAAGAAATTGCTCACTTTGAGCAATTTCTTCTTTTGTCACTATGTTTTCAACAAGAGGGCCAAGATGGCCCTAAATCGATCACCTAATTGATAGTAAATTAGTAGCAAATATCTGGAAAATTTTATCAGGGAGTGCAAATGAAACTGAAAGGAGTGGACACTTCTCAAGAAACAGCTTATCAGTAAAGGCCATTTATATCTTGAAATCTAACAAGAACTTTAATAAGAATGGAATTATAAAGTTTTTGTCATTTTGCACCTTTCCTGATGCCGCCTTGCTGCCCTGTTTTTCAACGAAATCAATATGGCTTCAACAGGTTATTTAGAGGGTCACTTAAGAAACATTTCTACCAAATTATCTTGCAATCGCACAAGTAGATTATGGAGGAAAAGGATTTTAAAATTTGGGTATTTTTCTCACTTTCTGATGCCGCAGCAACCAAAGTTCTCAATGAAATTTAAATCTTTGAACAATTTTGAAAGAGGACCACCAAAGGAACATTCTTGTGATGTTTTGTGGAAATTGGTTTATTGGAATGGTAGGAGTTGGTTGTCATTTGTAGCTAAAAGTTCAATTTACCCTTTTTGTGATGACGCCTGGTTGATATGATTGTGTAACCAATCAAAACGGCTTAAACAAATTAAATAGAGGATCATTACAGTAAGATTCGTATTATATTTTCTTAAAATCAGACAAACACTTTCATAATCAAAGTACTGAAGTACTGGTAACGAATTATTTTGAACATTTGTAAAATCTAATTTATGAATGCAATTGATCATGCTATTGCACAATTTAGTCTATTTTATTATTATTAATATTTTTGTCCAGAGATTTTTTTTTATCAGTTGACAGTTTTAGTAAATGTAGCATTTCAACGGCGATGCGAGCGTTTAACATGCACACTAACTCTTTCACTGAGCTCTGCGTAAAGTCTGTCAAAACACCCATGGCATATTTGTGAGATTTACATTGTTAGTTCGATTTGTTTTGTCACCAGGGGCGGATCCAGGATTTCGGCTTATATTATAACTATGTTTCATGAGAGTGAATTAATTATTATAAATCTATAATGTTTAACAAATCGCATAAAATAAGAATTAAAAAAAAAGAAAAAAGAACAGTTCCTATTAGGACTCGAACTCGCGTCAAGAAGTAGTCCATGATTAGTAGTTCTACACGCTCTCCATTGCACCACGGTACTTTGATACAACGTTTGAGCGTTACTTTCGTATATATATTAAGCTAACTGAATGCGCGCGTATGTAAACCATGATCTATAATTAGAAAGCCCCTTTGATCATCGTTATGTGGGGTTGACTTCTAGTGAATGGGCATACGACTAAAATTCATACTCGTGGCTTATACGTACCTGCCGACAAATGAAATATATATGCGCGTACTGTTAATTTGATATTTTCTAGAAAATTGATTATCTATGATGATTCGATAGTATAATTATGACTTCACTGTATTGAAATAACACGTAGAAGTCATTTTAATATCGAAAAAATACTAGGACTATTTAGGTGCAGCGAATGTGTATTCTAAGCGGAAGTGTAGTTTAACCGTGACTTCCGGAATTAAATACGA
The DNA here is from genome assembly GCA_031761405.1 of Serripes groenlandicus. Taxonomy (NCBI): domain Eukaryota; kingdom Metazoa; phylum Mollusca; class Bivalvia; order Cardiida; family Cardiidae; genus Serripes; species Serripes groenlandicus. The sequence goes on from JASEVX010000261.1 coordinate 182,186, forward strand.
TCTCGTTAACTGTATTATTTTTTGAGAAAAAATAATTCGTTAAAAATGGAATTTTCAAATTTTGACATTTTGCCCCTTTTCTGATGCCGCCTGACTGCCATGTTTTTCGACCAATCAGTATGGCTTGAACAATTTTTATAGAGGGTCACCCAATGAACATTTCTATCAAATTATATTTGAATCTGACAGGCAGATTCGGAGGAGAAGATTTTTAAAGTTTGGACCTTTTGCCCCCTTTCTGATGCCGCAGCAACCAAAGTTCTCAATGAAATTTAAATCTTTAAACAACTTTGAAAGAGGCCAACCAGAGGAACAGTCCTGTGATGTTTCACGGAAATTGTCCTTGGAGTTTGGGAGGAGATGATGTTTAAAGCTAAAAATTAACGCCGGACGGACGACGGACAAAAAGTGATCAGAATAGCTCACCTTGAGCCTTCGGCTCAGGTGATCTAAAAAGCCGGCTGTTGCAGAGGCGTCAGAAAGCGTCTATATGAGGGAAAGGGATAATTCAGATGAATGAGAAAAAGCAGCCTGCAAACAACATGCAAACCTTAAGATTAAAGCAAAATAATTCCATCTACATCTTCCTTAAAGCCTAATAATACCCATACACAACAAATCGGCAGTAGACATTTTTGAAAACAATTCTATGCAAAAATCTCTATATAGATGAAAACATTGTGGAAAATTTATCCTTTTACCATAATGCTTTTAAAAGTCATCTGCTTCAGCTAAGGCTAAATTTGTCTGCATGTGAGAGAAGAATAAAACATTTGTTTCCATCAATGCTGTTTAAGAGATTTCTACAGGCATTATACAAGACAATGTTATATCAGAGTCAGATATAGCAGTATCACAGACCCAGTAATATCTTCTCGCTTTCACTCTGTTAACAATTTCCCACATACACACGCCTCTGCAGCAGACAACTTTTGAAAACATTGTGGCAACAGGATAAATTGCTCATGATGTGCAATTTTTCCTTTTGTCAACTGTATTATAAAGACATCTTCCAGAGTTTCTCTAGACGACTTCAAGATTGTATGTGGGAAACGGAAACACTTTCCAACAAACAGCATAAATAAATAACTCCAATGACATTGTTCCATTAAGTGATATTACCCGTCTTTCTTTTTTAAAGTCTTCAATACCCAAATTAAATGAGTGGCTTCTAATCATCGTCAAATTCTGCTCATTGATTTTTGTACAATAACTTTTTGTCCAAACATCAAAAAATTATTCTTTAATTGGCAGAAATGTTTTTTCAAGAGGATTTCTTTGCTAGGAGCGTCAGGAAGATGTGTGGTTCTGGTCCAGAGAGGTATGAGGAAGTTTTTTCAGATTTTGCAAATTAAACAAAAAGAGCCAAGGATTGAGCGTTATTCCATTACCAAGAACTCAATTGTTAAGTATAGCCCTAGAATCAATTATCAAAAGAAGATTTCTTTGAAAATTGACACAAACTGTGAATTCCATTAGCAACTTAACACTTTCTCCTTTTTAAATTGTCTTTCTCTAGATAACTTTATTCACTGTGAAGGAGATTATTCTAATGGCTGAACACTCATAAAATTACTCAACGAACCCAAACCAAAATACTAGCTTGCAGCAAGCTCGTGACAAGTGCGCCATAAGCTTGCGCAAGCTCACTGTAATCTTATTAAGCTTGCAGCCCTAGAAATTTAAGTTTGCTGGCGCGCGCAAGGACATTAAGCTTGCGGATAGTTCTTGTTTCGCAAACTTCTCGTAAGCTTGCCGCAAACTTAGAATTAGTTATGTTTGCGACAAGCTTGCAAGTTTGCAACAACAACAACAGGAAGTTGATTTTCTAATTTTCAAAATGGAGGCTTACCATGTGGCAGTTAAAATTTAGGCAATGTTTTTCACAATATGCTACTTTATCATCAAATATAATTTTCAAAGGGACTTGTCAGTAACACTTCTTTACATGATAATGAAAATGCAGATAAAATAAACTTTAAATGAAGATTTAAAAGTACAGAATTTACTCAGAAATGGCAATGTCTGCAACTGGTAAAATGGAAACTCTTGACAGGTAAACTTCTTTAGTTAATGACTGTTTATTCAGTGATTTATAGTGAACATTTATTATGTTGGAAAGTGTTAAGACAGAAAATTTCAGTAATTAGTATATATATTTTCAATTTATGCATAAAATAATTAAAATTTCAATATGATTTTGGATGTTATTTGAAATCTTTGGTAAAGAAGAATTTGTTTATATTGAGCAATTTCTCCATTCGTCACAAAAATGTTTTCAAAAACATTACTTTTGTTTAAATATATTTTCAATATATTTGTCCTGATTATTTCAATTGGTACTGCAGATTTGTTGTGTATGAGAATGGGTGAAAGGTCTTATACGACCATAAAACAGTTAAATGAAGCTCAAACGTATCTTAAGATTGCTATTGTTTTGGTTTGGGTATAAGTATATATAATTCTATTTTACATAGAAGCTTTCTATTTGACATATATAAGTTTTCTATTTCATGTATATATATCATTGTAGGAAAGTATCAGATATGATTCTAAAGACATTACTAACCCATTCTCTCATATAGATGCATCTTGATACACATGCAGCAAGCAGATAACTATTGAAAACAATGTGACAAAAGGTGAAATCGCTCATAACAAGCAATATTCCTTTTGCCAAAATGTTTTCAACTCTATTCTTTAATTATTGTTTTATACAATTGTGGCTGTATGTTTTCAAAAATTTAAGCGTGCAACCCTGCAACCCTGGTATGATTGCGCAAGCTTGCAAGCGCGCAACTAAGATTGTAAAGGTTCCTACCGCAAGCATGCGCAACCTTGCAAGCGTGCGATTATGCCTGCAACCCCGCAAGCTCTGTATGATCGCGCAAGCTTGCAAGCGCACAATTAAGCGTGCAACCCTGCAACCTAGGTATGATTGCCCAAGCTTGCAAGCGCACAATTAAGATCGTAAAGGTTCCTATCGCAAGCATGCGCAACCTTGCAAGTTTGCGCAACCTTAATAAGGTTGCGGGAAGTACGCAAAAAACTACCATTCTGCAAGCTTAGTTAAATAATAAGCTTGCGCATGCTTACTATTAAGATCGCGAATGTTCCTATCGCAATCTAACCGCATGCTTAAATAAGATTACGGCACGCTTAGTTGCAATCTTGCCGCAACCTTGCTGCAAACTTAATTAAGCTCGCTGTTTTGGTTTGGGAAGCACTATCCCTTACCCACCTGCAGACACATTTTGACACAATAGCAGCAGACAACTTTTGAAAACATTGTGGCCAAAGGTGAAATTGCTCATGATGAGCTATTTCTCCTTTGGCCACCAAGTTTTCAACTTTATTTAACAATTAAGCTATCTTTTATGGAGATTTTTCAGGTTTTCGTCACTTTGTTTTCGAAGTCGTCTGCTGCAGATTTGTTGTATATGGAAAAGGGTTAAACCCAAGACAAATAATTTAACAAGAGGGCCAAGATGGCCCTAAATCGATCACCTAATTGATAGTAAATTAGTAGCAAATATTTAACTGCAAATATCTGGAAAATTTTATCAGGGAGTGCAAATGAAACTGAAAGGAGTGGACACTTCTCAAGAAACAGCTTATCAGTAAAGGCCATTTATGTCTTGAAATCTAACAAGAACTTTAATAAGAATGGAATTATAAAGTTTTTGTCATTTTGCACCTTTCCTGATGCCGCCTTGTTGCCCTGTTTTTCAAAAAAATCAATATGGCTTCAACAGTTTATTTAGAGGGTCACTTAAGTAACATTTCTACCAAATTATCTTGCAATCGCACAAGTAGATTATGGAGGAAAAGGATTTTAAAATTTGGGTATTTTTCTCACTTTCTGATGCCGCAGCAACCAAAGTTCTCAATGGAATTTAAATCTTTGAACAATTTTGAAAGAGGACCACCAAAGGAACATTCTTGTGATGTTTTGTGGAAATTGGTCTATTGGAATGGTAGGAGTTGGTTGTCATTTGTAGCTAAAAGTTCAATTTACCCTTTTTGTGATGACGCCTGGTTGATATGATTGTGTAACCAATCAAAACGGCTTAAACAAATTAAATAGAGGATCATTACAGTAAGATTCGTATTATATTTTCTTAAAATCAGACAAACACTTTCATAACAAGAGGCCCATGAGGGCCTATGCTCTACTGGTATGGTTCTTTGGTCATTTTCAATCCAGAGCATGTATGTATGGTGAAGATCGGATAGTAAATGGAGGCTCTTTTGTGTTCACAAGCTGTATTGTAGCAATTTTTACAATTTCATGGGCCATAATCCAGTCTTGCATGGGCGGATCTAGCTGGTTTTCAAAAGGAACCAAGCTCTCATCAATATTTAACTACTATCTAAGTTTGGTGAAGATCAGATAGTAAATGGAGCCTCTATTGTGTTCACATGCTCAATTATAGCAATTTGGACAATTTCAAGGGCCATAATCCAGTCTTGCATGGGCGGATCTGGCTGGTTTAGGAAAGGAACCGAGCTCTCACGGATATCTTACTACTGTATAAGTTTGGTTGAGATACAATCAAAAGTGAAGACTGTATCGTGTTAAAAAGTTCTTTTATAGCAATTTTGACCATTTCAAGGGCCATAATCCAGTCATGCATGGGCGGATCTGGCTGGTTTTCGAAAGGAACCGAGCTCTCATGGATATCTAACTACTGTATAAGTTTGGTTGAGATACAATCAAACGTGAAGACTGTATCGTGTTAACAAGCTCTTTTATAGCAATTTTGACCATTTCAAGGGCCATAATCCAGTCTTGCATGGGCGGATCTGACTGGTTTTCGAAAGGAACCAAGCTCTCATAGATATCTAACTACTGTATAAGTTTAGTTGAGATACAATCAAAAGTGAAGACTGTATTGTGTTAACAAGCTCTTTTATAGCAATTTTGACCATTTCAAGGGCCATAATCCAGTCTTGCACGGGCGGATCTGGCTGGTTTTCGAAAGGAACCGAGCTCTCATGAATATCTAACTACTGTATAAGTTTGGTTGAGATACAATTAAAAGTGAAGACTGTATCGTGTTAACAAGCTCTTTTATAGCAATTTTGACCATTTCAAGGGCCATAATCCAGTCATGCATGGGCGGATCTGGCTGGTTTTCGAAACGAACCGAGCTCTCATAGATAACTAACTACTGTATAAGTTTGGTTGAGATACAATCAAACGTGAAGACTCTATCGTGTTAACAAGCTCTTTTATAGCAATTTTGACCATTTCAAGGGCCATTATCCAGTCATGCATGGGCGGATCTGGCTGGTTTTCGAAAGGAACCGAGCTCTCATGGATATCTAACTAAGTGAAGACTGTATCGTGTTAACAAGAAATTGTTTACGGACGCACGGACACACGCACGCACGCACGCACGGACGACGGACACATCGCCACGACATAAGCCCTTCTGGCCTTTGGCCAGTAGAGCTAAAAATGGAATTTTCAAATTTTGTCATTTTGCCCCTTTTCTGATGCCGCCTGACTGCCATGTTTTTCGACCAATCAGTATGGCTTGAACAATTTTTATAGAGGGTCACCCAAGGAACATTTCTACCAAATTATATTTGAATCTGACAGGCAGATTCGGAGGAGAAGATTTTTAAAGTTTGGACATTTTGTCCCCTTTCTGATGCCGCAGCAACCAAAGTTCTCATTGGAATTTTAATCTTTGAACAATTTTGAAAGAGGACCACCAAAGGAACATTCCTGTGATGTTTTGTGGTAATTGGTCTATTTGAATGGTAGGAGATGGTTGTCATTTGTAGCTAAAAGTTCAATTTACCCCTTTTGTGATGACGCCTGGTTGCTATGAATGTGTAACCAATCAAAACGGCTTAAACAAATTAAATAGAGGATCATTACAGTAAGATTCGTATTATATTTTCTTAAAATCAGACAAGCATTTGCATAAAAACGGAATTTTCAAATTTTGTCATTTTGCCCCTTTTTTGATGCCGCCTGACTGCCATGTTTTTCGACCAATCAGTATGGCTTGAACAATTTTTATAGAGGGTCACCCAATGAACATATCTACCAAATTATATTTGAATCTGACAGGCAGATTCGGAGGAGAAGATTTTTAAAGTTTGGACCTTTTGCCCCCTTTCTGATGCCGCAGCAACCAAAGTTCTCAATGGAATTTAAATCTTTGAACAACTTTGAAAGAGGCCAACCAGAGGAACAGTCCTGTGATGTTTCAAGGAAATTGTCCTTGGAGTTTGGGAGGAGATGATGTTTAAAGCTAAAAGTTAACGCCGGACGGACGACGGACGACGGACAAAAAGTGATCAGAATAGCTCACCTTGAGCCTTCGGCTCAGGTGATCTAAAAACCATATGAACCAAGCCATGGAAAGGGATTTTATTTAAATTGTGCTTTGAACCATTTAACACATACCCAGTACAACAACTTGACAACAGAAGACTTGGAAACATCTAATAAACAAGAGGGCCATGATGGCCCTAGATCGCTCACCTTAATTATACAATGTAGTGCAATGCAAAATACATCAAGACAATTATTCTGAATGCAACCTCCACAGTGTTAACAAGATTTTCCTTCATTTGGCCTAGTGATCTATATTTTTTTACCTGATATGACTCATATTCCAACATGGACTAGACGTCATCAAGAAAACATTCTGACAAAGTTTCAACTTGCTCAAAGTAAAAAATGTGGTCTCCGGAGTTTGAACAATATTTTCCTTTATTGACCTTGTTTCTGACCCAATATAACCCATATTCGAACTTGACCTAGATATCATTCCGCTCAACATTCTGACCAAATTTCAAGCTGCTGAAGCAAAAAATGCTTCTACAGTGTTAACAAGATTTCCCTTCAATTTGGCCTAGTGACCCAATATGACCCATATTCACACTTGATCTAGAAATGTTTAAGACAAACATTCTGACAAAATTTCAAACTTCTGAAGCAAACATTGCGGCCTCTAGAGTGTTAATAAGATTTTCCTTCAATTTGACCTTGTGACCTACTTTTTGACCCAACATGACCCATATTCGAACTTGACCTACATATCATCAAGACAAACATTCTGATTAAGTTTCAACATGCTCAAGTTGAAAATGTGAATAGATCCATTCTCTATGCACACCAACTGGAATTTGTTGAGGAAGTTTATATAACATTAAGCATAACATATTGGATTTGTGCTCCTTATAGTAAACTGAATTTAATGGGGTGAAATGCTTTTGTGTTGAGAAACACATTGGTGTGATTGATATATAAACTTGGAGTCCCTATAGACAGACAGAGACTACCTTGTCAAAACAAGTATCAAATATGTAGACATTGATAAATCGAAAAAGAAAATCACAGCCATTCATCGACTAAAATACAACAGCTTTTCTAATATTCTAATCTTGCTTTCCTCATTTTCTTTTGGGTGTAGGTTGTTTGATCAAATACAAAGTATGTAATGCATTGTTTTGAACTTTATAAACAAAAATGTCCTTTCATTTATATGTTGATTGAGTGGGGTTTTAGGTTGTTAATAATTTTTCAGTCATATCACCGCGGCCAGTTCACCAACTCATGTGTTTCCTGGCTTTCTCACACCAGTACTTCAACTAGCTGCCTATTCACATAAACTGTAAGCCCATTGGTGGAAGACACAGTGACCTTTGTCAAATGTTTGGAAAGAATGTTGGCCGAACTCACAACACCTAACTTGACAGCCCTCGTCGCTACTGACTGAGCTTTCGGGGCTCAGGACTCTTTCATTTATAGAGTTTACATAAATTGTTTTACTAAATGTGTTCAAAATTGTCTGCTGCTGATTAGTTGAACGCGGGGAAACAGTTATGGCCTATGGCCCTAAAGTCCCAATAGTCAATCAGGTGCACGAAATCATTACCACATGCATTCAATGGGATTTTCTCGGGTAATGTCGTCATCCATCAGTGGTAAAGCATTCATTATAACCGAGGTATTCCGATTGGTATTATCTATCAGTTAACATGATTGTCAAAGTTAATTGGATCGATAATCCTGTTTACATCACGTTAAGTGACAATCTCGAAGGTTTACAGATGACTCTGTTCTTGTTTACAAAGTGACATATAGCGTAGGTGTTATATAAGGAGATTTATAGAAATATCTGGACAGATTCTTTAACTAGTTTTAAGATAGAAACCGGTCCGGCGAGATAAAATCCGGTCCGGACCGGCAATTTTCCGGTTTTCCAGAGGACTGGCAGATACCATTTGAGAACATTGAGTGAAATGAACAAGCAATTTCGGCTTTTCCGACAAAGTTTTTACTCTGTTCTTATGTTATCCTGTCATTTAGAGTGATATCATTTTCTAAGTCATCTGCTGCAGAATCTTTCTTTGTCAATGTAAAAATCAGCTAACTGTCTTTTTCTTAACCCTTTCCCACATAGGACAATTCTGCAGCAGACGACTTTCAACCTATTTTGTCAAAAAATAGAAAATCTCTATAATTGAATGGATAACCTAAAAGTGGTAAACATTGTGGCAAAAAGAGGAATTGCTCTTATTGAGCAATTTCTTCTTTTGTCACTATATTTTCAAAAAGCTGCCTGCTGCAGAGGCGTCAGAAAGTGTCTATATGAGGGAAAAGGTTAATATAGACCTGCAAGGTATTTAATATCATCCTCACATGCAGTCTATCAGTTAAGTCTTTTAAACAGCTAACAAAACATTTGCATGCTTTGTACTACTAGCCTGATAAACGAAAATATTCACTCGGACTAATTGCAACAAAAACTGTTTTTATACTGAACGAAAGTACATTGTATTAGTATCTTCCAAACCAAACTTGCAGACTGTGTTCCTCGGCATAAAACAAATACTGACCTTCAAAAAACCCAAAAAAATCCAATTTTATAATTTGACATTTTGGACGGTTTAGCTCACCATAGTAAGTACTCTTCAGTGGGAGGTACAATGACGTCATCATTTTACGTCACATTTTCATGGCGGCGCCCAGTCAAAATATAAAAACAACTGTTTGAAAGTGCCAGTATCGATCAAATATGCGAGGTAAGTATCGATTATGTTTATTTTAAATGAATTCCGTGAAGTTTGTTTGTGATTACGTCTTGTACGTCTGCAAAATTGTTTATGAAAGCTGTTTCATGGTGAAATTTGAGGTAAGGTTGAATATGGTATAAACATGCATATTTTGGGATATTAAGGGTTTTACTAGAGTTAAACATTGTATTAAACAAATAACAGTATTCAAAATGAGCAAAATAACACTTATTTGAAGAAAAAACCGTGTTTTGAGAGCGGTCCTATTCGTTCATTTTTCAGAGTATGGAAGCCCATTTTTGCCATAATTCTCAAAAACGTATTAACTGACTATCAAAACAGGAGCTTATTAAATTACTGATTTCACAAGTTTTGACAAGTAACACTATGTTTAGAATATGTTATGATTGTTTTTGATATCATTGAATGTTTGTGTGTGTTATTAACATCATAATTTTACTGTAAAATCATCTACAGGATCTATGTAATTAAACGTAATTGTTCTTATATTGCAGGTATTTGCTGAATATCGCGCAGCTGTACGCAACACAAGCAACCATACATACCATGGATCACCAGCAGCAGTACATACATATCTCATCGTACGTGTCATGTACCTATCTTATATATTAAATAACAATTTTGCAAAACAGACCGTTGCAGCACAATACAATAATAATAGTAGAACTTGCTATAATATTGATACATGTTATTACATTATAATATTATTGTAAAATCATCTTGAAGACCTTGTTAATTGAACTTTTGTTTAATTTCAGTTGCTGAATACAGCTGCAGTGTATTAGTGTATTCTACACAACCAACGGTGAACCATACATATCTTGGGATACCAGCAGCACAGCAGAGCTAACACATCGTATGTGACTTGTACCTATCTAACCGAATAAGGCACATAATATATGGTTGGGCAAACACAAATCCCACTTTAGATATTTTTGATAATATTTTATAAACCAATACATCACAATACATACTGGTATAGAATAATTATAACCCATACAAATAATTGAAGAATGAATTCATGCTCTATACAAAATTAAGAATGTAGATGGTCGAAACTGTCTCAATCAATTTCAACCTTGTTTGCTGCGTTCGTCTGTGAATGTTATTGCTACATATAATCATCACTTTTCTAGAATTAACCCAAATTAAAATCTTACAATTGGACGTTATTATTCATTTCAGATGGATGACTGTGTATTCTGCAACAGACCTCTCAATGACCTTCCCACAGTGAAGCTACGGGATAAAGGCAGCAAGTCGATAAACGAAGCCAGTGTTGAGCGGCAATCAAATATACATGTTATGCCTGGACAGGAAGTTCACGTGGACTGCAGAAGAGACTATATTCATAAACGAAACATTATAGCTAGCAATTCTGATATTAACAATAATGATAGTACTACTAAATGTTCGACAAGGTCATCGGGCGTATTTGACTTTAAACATAAATGCATATTTTGTTCACAGGATGCAAAGTTTAACCATAGAAAACGGGGCTATGCTATTTTGCCAGTTAGAATACTTCCTTTTAAGAAGTCCATTGAGCGTGTATGTTCAGAAAGGAATGACCAGTGGGCCCATGACGTGTCTGGAAGGATCGCTAGCATAATTGATCTACCAGCAGCTGATGCATTATACCATCAGACATGCAGTGTCAACTTCAGGACAAATCGTCAGCTTCCCAAGGAGTTTGAAACAGATGCCAGTCCTTGTAAAAAGCAAACAAAAAGCCCAGGGAGACCTGAAGCACCAGATACCACTGAAGCATTTAAAAATGTTGTAAGTTATATAGAAGAAAATGAGGGGTGTGTATTAACAATGTCTGAACTGATTCATTTGATGGAAGATACTTGTGGGGACCGTGCCTATTCATACAAACATATGAAAAACAAGTTAATTGACCATTTTGGAGATTCTATATCAGTAACCACTTTCGGCAATACTGAAGCTAAGGTCACAATGAAACAAAAAGCATCAGAAATTATTCATAACTTCTCAAACGATACACAAGGGTTTTCTGAAAGCGAAAAAAGGAAAACAATTATAACTGCAGCAGCGAAGCTGATCAAGGCTGATATCAATTCAATCCAAGCAGAGACAATCAAGAAATTCTATCCATCATTTTCTTCTGTTTCGTCTACAAATGAAAACAAGGAATTCATCCCTGAAAGTTTACAGACATTGCTGACAGTATTATTGTGTGGGAATGATACCAGTGTTAAGTTAGCATCAATTGGTCAAGCAATAGTACAGGCATGCAGACCAAAGAGCCTACTGGCACCTTTACAGATAGGTCTAGGTGTTCAGTTACATCACCACTTTGGTTCTAGGTACTTGGTGGATATGCTTAATAGTATGGGGTTTAGTGCATCGTATTATGAGGTTCAACGATTCGAGTTAAATGCTGCAGCAACACTGAGCACAACTATCCCATCTTATTTCCCTGGAAAATTCCTTCAGTTTGTAGCAGACAATGCGGACCATAACGTTCGTACGCTTGATGGGCACGGAACATTCCATGGGATGGGGATTATAGCTTGTACATCACCCGGGTCCAACGTAAGCCTACCTATCCCTAGGGCAAACATTCAACTGAGTGAGTTGTCAGATATTGGAAAAATAGCCATCAAATTTTTCAAACACCCTGACAATCGAGCACCAGAGAAAATACATTTCCTTGAGCTTGGGGAAGGCAATGACTCAACCACAGAGGACTTCGATAATAGTCATTTTGATTTATTTTCTAAGGTAATTTGGCCTTTGAAAGAAACACGTCCAAGCTGGTCTGGCTTTATGCAGATGTACATCAAGCAGGAATCTGATTTGTACCCAGGCAAATCATCAGTAACGTTTTTACCTATGATAGACATGAGTCCCTCTGATATGTCATGCATAAATTCGACCCTGCACTTTGTATGCGAGCAATCTAGCAGGTATGGAGTTACACCAGTCCTGACCTTTGATCAGCCGTTATTTCAGAAAGCTACACAAATTGTATCTATGTCTGATGGATCGAGTCCACTGAAAAGTATCGTTCTCAGATTGGGTGCCTTTCACACTGAAATGAGTTTCCTTGGCTCTGTGGGCTTTATTATGTCGGGTTCCGGATTGCAGGACGTGCTTCAGACAATATATGCCCCAAACGCAGTGACACATATGATGTCTGGGAAAGCTGTATCACGCGCGATCAGAGGGCATTTTCTTGTTGATACGGCTCTACATGCAATTTTGCTGTCCAAGATATACCCAACTATGTTAATGTCCAACAGTCAAGACAATGACAGAAGCAGTGTCGACGAAGAATTCATACATGATGATGAAATATCCACGTATGATTCATTCCAGGGAGATGACACAACTGGACACGACACTGGATGCAACACCACAGTAGTTCACATGTTAGATGAAGCAAATGATGCTGAACACCCTGGCGAGACGTACATTGAAGGTTCTCTTTCAACCGGAGAAGCTCTACAGGAATGCACCAGCAGCTCTGAATCGCATTTGAATGTAATGACCAACTTATCGGAGACGTATGACAAACTTGAAAAGAACATTATTTCCAAACATGAAGTGTGTCAAAATGAAAGTTTGAAAGTGGTGTCTCAAAAAATCGTCGAACTTAAAGAAAGGTTACAAAAACACAGAACAGCAGCATTATGGTTTCAGTACATAGAAATGATTGCAGTACTGAAACAATTTATACGTGCAGAGAGAACTGGTGATTGGATTGGACATCTAAATGCTCTTAGAAAAATGTTACCGTATTTTGCTGCATCTGGACACTATCTATATATGAAATCTGCCTACGTCTATCTTCAGAATATGACGAGATTGGAACATGAGCATCCGGATGTGCACCGACAGTTCTTACAAGGGAACCACACTGTGAGAAGAACCGATAGGTACTGGGGAGGACTTTCTACCGATCTTATTATTGAACAGGTATTGATGCGATCATTGAAGACCACTGGGGGACTTACGAGAGGAAGAGGCATGTCCGAGGCTCAGCGAACGTTGTGGCTGTTATCTATGCCAGCTTGTGCCGAAATGAATCTCGCCATGCAAGTTTTCAGTGCCATCAATTATGCTACCAGCGAGCAACACCAAGATACTTCATTATCACGCCGTAAAAGGGATTGCCATGATGTGAAACAAGTGGTGCAATTCTTGCAAGCCCGATCTCCATTTGAAGAGGCAGATACATCTTTACGAAACATCAAAACTGGTGTTACAGCGGATAAACGAGTCAATGTTGATGTGGCTTTTGACATAGGGAAGAAAATTATTCATAACATGGTTGGACAACCCGTTGATGAATACGTATACAAAAGGAAAGGTCAAGCAGTACCACTAAGTGACAATACCTCTATAAAGATAAACGATGAAACAGTTACCATTGATCCTCAACTACTTTTTCAACGTTTAATTACAGTGGCCGATAGGTGTGATGAAGATATTTCGACCATATTCAAGTATGAGTTGAGCACCAACCCATCTTCATTATTCGACAATACAGGTTTGCCTAGAGCTGCACAGAAATCTCAACTAGCTGATGCAATGTGGAAACTTGGAGATTGCGGCCCTGATCCAGAAATGCAAGCAGAGTCGGTGTCCTATGTGATTGATGGGGGCTCTTTGTTACAGAAGATTCCGTGGCAGAAAAATAGCACATTTAGAATCATATCTGAACAATATTATCAGTACTTGGCCCAGAAGTATTCAAGCACAACAGTTGTGTTTGATGGCTACTCAAATGGACCATCCACCAAGGATATCACCCACGTTCGCCGAAATATGGGAATAGTAGGCACACCAGTGAGATTTACAAACGACACACCCTTTCGATCAAGCAAAGATTCTTTCTTGAAAAACGTTGAAAACAAACAAAACTTTATATACTTGTTGGGGACTTACCTTGAAGAAAGAGGGATAAACGTTAGGTATGCAGAAAGCGATGCAGATGTACTTATAGTCGATACAGCCGTAGAGCATGCTGAAACCACTACGACGTTTGTGATCGGAGAAGACACGGATCTGCTGGTCCTTCTGTGTTATCATGCGAAGGACTCAATGAAGATTTTTCTAAGGTCTGATACGAAGCAGACGAAATTAAAACGAAACAAGGTTTGGGACATTAAAAAAACACAGTCAATACTAACAAGGCCTGTTTGTGATCTGCTCCCATTTCTACACGCACTCACGGGGTGCGACACTACCTCGCGAATATATGGAATCGGCAAAACCGCTGCACTGAAAAGGCTTTGTACGAGTCCACAACTACAAGAGGTGGGGACACTCTTCATGACAAGTGAATCAAAACAAGAAGTAATGCGCAATGGAGAATTGGCTCTGATATTGCTTCTGGGTGAAAATACGGATCAAAATCTTGACATAATAAGGTTCAAAAAGTTCACTGCGAAGGTTATGACGAGTACATCGTGCGTTCAAGTTCATACACTACCACCGACATCTGCTGCAACAGCTTTCCATAGCCTTCGAGTTTATATTCAGTCTCAAACATGGATTGGCGATACAAACCTGCAACCTGAAGAGTGGGGTTGGCAGTTGAAGAATGAGGTGTACAGTCCCATAAAAAATAACATGCCTGTAGCACCAGCAAAACTGCTGAACGTTGTTCGATGTAATTGCAAAACTAACTGTGACAGTAAACGATGCTCATGTCGGAAACACGGTCTGGAATGTTCTTTTGGATGTGGAGCCTGTCGTGGAATTAGTTGCACAAACTCCCACATGTCAGAATACGTTGAATGTACTTAGTTTTACATGCACTGTCCAGTTTTGTCTATTTTGTGGGATCTTTTACCACATGATAATTTGAGCCGCATCAAGCATAAAGAGTCCTTAACCCTTTCCCTCATATAGAGGCTTTCTGGCGCCTCTGCAGCAGACGGCTGTTTGAAAACATAGTGACAAAAGAAGAAATTGCACAAAACGTGCAATTTCTCCTTTTGCCACAATGTTTTCCACTTATAGTCATAGATTATCCATTCAATTATAGAGATTTTCTACTTTTTGACAAAATATGTTCAAAGTCGTTTGCATTCTGTATTGCTGTTTATCGGAAAGTTCTGGAGTGATAGAATTATACATACATTACGCGTGTATCAAATGTATTAATTAAACGCATGTATACTGAACCATAATTGTATTAAACTGATTATACTTGATATTTCGTAATTAATGCAAATTAATTAATGATTAACACAAATGAAGATTTGTCTGTTTTATTTTCGATTTTTTTTTGTATATTCGTAATAGTGGGTGGGGTAATTCCCCCATCACAAATGGAAATAAATGAATTATTTCATACATTCAAATACACAGAATGGTCAAAAATACATTAAAACATGTGTTCATGTAAATACTGTATAAATATAGGTCAAACATACCATACATTATCAAAAAAGGTACCACATCACCAAAATATATATTGGTTGGTGATTATTAGAATTTTTCGTTATGACCTTAATATAAGATCAATTTTCTCAGAAATGCCTGATCTGAGTGAATGCAACTTTCTCCCTGTATTACTACATATATTGTAGTTTACGAATATAATAGAAACGTTTTTGTTGCAATTAGTCCGAGACATGATGCTACGCAAGATTTCGTTTATCAGCCTATACCTAAATTCCTGTGATCATTAAATTTTGAAAAAGATTGGTCCGGACCGGCAATTTTCCGGTTTTCCAGAGGACTGGCAGATACCATTTTAGAACATTGAGTGAAATGAACAAGCAATTTCAGCTTTTCTGACTAAGTTTTTACTCTGTTCTTATGTTATCCTGTCATTTAGAGAGATATCATTTTCTAAGTCATCTGCTGCAGAATCTTTCTTTGTCAATGTAAAAATCAGCTAACTGTCTTTTTCTTAACCCTGTCCCACGTAGGACAATTCTGCAGCAGACGACTTTAAACCTATTTTGTAAAAAAATAGAAAATCTCTATAATTGAATGGATAACCTAAAAGTGGTAAACATTGTGGCAAAAAGAGGAATTGCTCTTATTGAGCAATTTCTTCTTTTGTCACTATATTTTCAAAAAGCTGCCTGCTGCAGAGTCGACAGAAAGTGTCTATATGAGGGAAAAGGTTAATATAGACCTGCAAGGTATTTAATATCATCCTCACATGCAGTCTATCAGTTAAGTCTTTTAAACAGCTAACAAAACATTTGCATGCTTTGTACTACCTAAATTCCTGTGATCATTAAATTTTGAATAAGATTGAGATAGAAGTAAATTTTGTGTGATTTTAACTACATTGTTGCACAAAAAGTGGTCTGCTGCAGAAGAATCAGAAATCATCTGTATAATGGAAACGGTTACGGTTGAATGTTTGATGCGGTACCTGGTAGAGTGATGGTGCTGGTGGTTGTCTGCGTATTGGTCAGGTTACTCATTCTGCAGCGTAGAAGTACACCTAGTCGGTTATGTACAGCCTGGTAGCGGTCTTTACATATACAATGGTTTGTGTCGTTACAGTACGAATTAACTACACTACAGGCAGGTTCACATTGTAAAACAGTCGCAGGTCGTGATTGCTTCTGACAGCCACCTGAAAGTACATAATATTCTAATTGTTTATCTTATTTGTTTGTTTGTATGGTATTTTACACCAATTGCAACACATTTTCAGTTGTATAAAGTCATTTCATAGGTATTAACCCTTTCCCTCATATAGACGCTTTCTGATGCCTCTGTAGCCGACGGCTTTTTGAAAACATAGTGACAAAAGAAAATTGCTCAAAACAAGCAATTTCTTCTTCTGCCGCAATGTTTTCCACTTTTAGTCATAGGTTATCCATTTAATTATAGAGATTTTCTATTGTTTGACAAAATATGTTCAAAGACGTCTGCTGCAGAATTGTCGTATGAGGGAAAGGGTTAACGAAGTACCAGTACTAAAGGTCCATTATTTCAGACACAAGTGAGTTAGTCATAATGCTTATCCAGAACCACCCTGAGCACCAAGGAGGGAAAGCCATTACTACAAGTTTTAAAATACTTTTGTATGACCTGGCCGACAAAGCTAGAACCCAACTCTTGTACCTAAACTCTTGCATGCTAAAATATTTTCGTCTACTATATTGTCGTCTGCAAAATTTTGAAAAAAAATTAATATATTTTCCCTAAATGCTTACTGAAATTGAATCGGAGTGGCAAACAGTTTGGATCTCAGATCCAAACTGTTTGCAAATGTCATCAACGGGTGACAAAACCCGCCGCTAGCGTGCTAAGAGTTAAGGCAGAATTACATTACCACTAAACAACCAAAGCAGTAAGTATCAATTGTTACTCAGAAGTTCGTATTTTTTTTAAAGAATCTACAAAACGCACATCAATTGCACCTACAAATGTTTACCCGATATGATAGTTTAGTTTTGTTGTTGTCGTATTTAAATACATAAAAGTGAGACAACAACAAATTTAACATCTATAAAATTAGATGATTTAATTTGATGCAGAGATGAAAGTATTGTAGAAAACTGCTTGTTTGTTGATTTGATCAGTTCATTTTTTCAAAGGCCATCAGCAGCTCCTGCAGAGCCATTAACTACAATTTAAGTATTAGGGGTCAAGTCAACCTTTTCCCACACTGAGAAAACCATGAAGCAAACAACTTTGAAATCATTTTGGCAAAAATATGGAAAACATCTAAAAACTAGAACTATCACTGAAGATGATAAATACCCCCTAAACAGCACCTTGACCTACACCATAACTTATTAAGTAAAACGAGCATAATTCTGTAAAATAACATGCAATTGTAACCCCTTTAGGATATGCACATCTCTTGGTATAGAAGCTTCATGTAAAATTTTATTGAATTCCACCCAGTGGTTTGTATGAAATAGGCCGACAAAATATGGCTTCTGACCGACAGACAGACAGACAGACAGACAGACAGCCCGACACACAGTGACTCCTATATACCCCCTCTTCTTCGAAGGAGGTTACAATAATAAAAGAATAATTATTAATACAGTCAAAAACCTTGTGGCAAAAGGAGAAATTGCCCAGTATGCGGAATTCCTCCTTTGTCAAGATGTTTCCAAAATGTATGCATTAAAATGTGTTTAAATGCAGGAAAGGGTTTAAAAAACATAAAGACAAACCAACAGGTCAAATGGTAATTTTGTCAAGATTGTTAACCCATCCTTTAATATGGTATCAAATCAATACAATTGATCCGGCATAATGCAAACAGTTGTATCCAATTATTGATAGATGTGGCAGTTACTTTGTTCTTGAATTAATTCTTGTTGGGTGGATCAAGCTAAAGCTTATATTTCAAATAATTACAAAAACAATAATTCATTAACACAAAAGTAATACTATCATACAATTTACTGTACTTTGCATATGGAATACATTTTAATTGACCCATAACCTACTACAGTTTCCAAATTGTGTATAGTCTGTGTCATTTGAACTGTCACATGTTGAATAAATAACAAGGTCAGTTCACATATAAACTAGAACTATCACTGAATGTGATTAATACCCCTGAACGTCGCCCTGATAGGAAAGGTAGTGGAATATTAAGAAACCCCACCTTAAATTCCAATTTGTAGTTTTAAAGATAATCTCCTGACAAGAAAAAAGTAAGAAAGAGCGATGAAAATTATTCTACGAACAAGAAAATGTAACATAGGGCAATCAATCTGTAATAAGCTAAAATAGAGTTATGGTTCTTGTTAACTGCACTTCCTCTCAATGTGTTGTTTCATAGCAGTCAACCGACCGACCGACCAACCACAGGGTGACTCCAATATACCCCCTCTAACTTTCGTTTATCAGGGGTATAAAAATTAAAGTGTTCCCTGACCTCAAACAGTCATGTGACTGTGATAGTTAAATTTAGACACAGAATATATTAACCCTTTCCCACATACAGATTTTTTCTAAAGCCTCTATAGCAGACGACTTTAAAAAACATTTTCTACAAGCAGACAGCATTTAAGAACTATTGTGGCATAGGAGATATTGCTCGTAATTGCTGAAATGTTTCAACTTGATTCAATTAAGCATATTTTCATTTATAGAGATTTTCCATAATTTTTATTATATAATCTATCCATTATTCAAAATTTAAAGTCTTCTGCTTTAATTTTTTTCATGTGGGAAAGGGTTAATTGTGAAAGATTATATGTTGACAAGACATGAAAGCAAGATTCCACTAGGAATGAGAACTGTGACAATAAGATTAGCATCGGGGGCATCCATAAATAAAATATAATGAAGAATGATGAATCCCTCAGGCTCTGTATAATTCCTCTGTTGAAATATCCTTTCAATATTTTTATCTCGTGTTGGTTTAACCTTATCTCACAAATAGACGCTTCCTGATGCCTCTTCAGCAGACGACTTTTGAAATCCTTGTGGCAAAAGAAGAAATTGCTGAAGATGAGCTTTTTCTCCATTGGCCACAATTTGTTCAACCTTTTTTCAGCAATTATACCTGCAGTTATAGAATTTTTTCATATTTTCACCTTGACGTACTCAAAGTCGTCTGCTGCAGATTTGTTGTCAGGGGCGTAGCTAGGGTATACAGAGTGTATACGTATTTTTTTTTCTCCCGGGAATTTTTTACTCCTCTATATCATCTGTGGTGACTTCTGGGAGCATTTCAATAGCAAAATATGACTGATGGTGAAATAAACGTATTTTCTAGGAAATTTTGAGATAGTAAAATGTGTTGCATTTGTCATTTTTCGTCAAATCTATAGTCAGATCGGTTGTTTTATACTTACGCCTACCACATGTCAAGTTTTTATTGCAGATTTGAACTTTTTTAAATTTGAGTACTGGAGACAATGTGTACGCAGCTGCGTATTTTGCGTACAGTCAGCTACGCGCCTGGTTGTATGTCAAAAAAGGGTTAACCTTACTTATCTCACAAATAACAAATCTGCAGCAGTTGACCTTGAAAGCACTTAAGCTGAAATATTGAAACTCTTCGTAAATAATAGTAGAAGTATTACATAGAAATGAAAACATAGTGGCAAGAGGTGAATTATAAATTGCTCATTATGAGCACTGCAGAATACATCTACAGTAAGAATTGTTTCTAAAATGATCATATCAGGTAAATACCGGTAGTTAATCAATTTCAATGCATATGTGACACAAAAAAAGCATAACATGGAAATGTCCTAATATTTTACTTCTGAACTATGTGATAAAATGAGCCGTTTAAAATCTATATCATTAATCATTTCAAATTTGATTCCAAAGTAATCTCTTACATATCCGTCTACATTAATTTAAGATTCATAGACTATTTTTCCTGTGCTTCGTAATGTTCATGTTTCATAACTTGGACCGGTATTACTGACTAACAAACCCACAACAGTGATTCCAGGTGTAAAATTACCACAAGTAAGACATATTTTAATAACTTATCATTTATTTATGAATGATGTGTTAAAATAATGTGAAAGAAGATTACCCCTTTCCCTCATATAGACACTTTCTGACACCTCTGCAGCAGAGGCCTTTTTGAAAACATAGTGACAAAAGAAGAAATTGCTCAAAACGAGTAATTTCTCCTTTTGCCACAATGATTTCCACTTTTAGTCATTATAAGGTTATCCATTCAATTATGGAGATTTTCTATTTTTTGACAAAATATGTTCAAAGTAGTCTGCAGCAAAATTGTCTTATGAGGGAAAGGGTTAACTGGACCTTCCCACAAACATCAAATATGCAGCAGAAGTCTTGGATGATATACAGGCAAAAACATGGTAAATATCTCCAAATAAATATGAAATAATTGAAATAGAGAAGAAAATTATTACAAAAGAAGAAATTTCTCATTGTGGGCAAATTCTCCTTCTGTTGTAATGTTTTCAAAGGTTGTCTGATGCAATCCGTGTCAACAATTGTCTGCAAGTGGGAAAGGGTTAAATACAGCTAGGAAGCAAAGGGTCTCTAAACAATTGGTGTATCAAATTTGTTGTTTTATGATCAAATAAGCTGTAAAACATCCAGTCAAAAACTATGTTAATTAACCCATTACCATATCCCACATATCTGCAGAAGACAACTTAGGAAAGATTTGTTAATGCCTCAAAAGTAGACATCTTTTACTAACATGGAGGGAAAGGGAGTGGCTTCGACTTTTCCCACAATGTTTTTAATTCAGCATCAAGATTATATATTCATTTATTCCAGGTGTTACAATATTGTTTTCAAGTGATTTTGAAGCAGACGAAAAAATTAAAATATACCTGTATAAGGTAAATGGGTGGGTCTATGGAAATACAGTAGGGATAATCATTCTTCCTATTGTATATATATACAAACTGTTATCCTGTTTACAGAATAAATCATACCATCACATGCTAACTCATCATTTGTATCGTGAAACTTATTGTGCTTTATAGATTTTGATTTGTTGTTGATCATACCTATATTTGTACATCATGTACTTATATTTTGTACTTTGCATTTGTTTTCTAATTAATTTTTTTTAATTTTGTTTAGTAATATTATCTATTTATTTTATATTCATTAACCTGTTTAACCCTTTCCCTTATACAACAATTCTGCAGCAGACGACTTTGAACATATTTTGTCAAAAAATAGAAAATCTCTATAATTAAATGGATAACCTATGACTAAAAGTGGAAAACATTGTGGCAAAAGGAGAAATTGCTCGTTAAAGGAGAAATTAAAAGCAATTTCTCTTTTTCAACATTGTTTTCATAGGATCATCTGCTGCAGATGCATCAAAATGTGTCTGCAAGTGGTAACTGGTTCAGAATAAATGAGGCAAAAAATGTACTATCATGAAAATTGGAAGAATTAGATTGGCTAAAGAGTTGGAATCACAGAGGGAAAATGAGAAATTGTTCAGTTGTCCTTTTACCACAGTGTTTTAACATGTTGTCTCGTGCAATTGTATCAAAAGTAGTTTTTACCAGGGTAAGTGTGAAACACTGATGTCTAGCAACAAAGGCAGTTTAACAAGAGATTTGAACTCTCCCTCAAATTGATTGCTACGTACGGCATAATTATCCTCTTGGTATTAATATTTCACATTGAGTTTCATAGAATTCCAGCCATTTGGTTGTTGAGATATAACCTAGTGGCAATGAATACGGAATTGGCACATTGTAGGCATAAACAAACAGATGGAAAACATAGCAACTAAATGTTTCCTTTCTAGGAGCATATGAATAAATCCCTGCTGATCATTGTACAACTTTGGGATTTCCTCACATAAACGGCACAAGTACAATGTTATGTCTCTAGGAAAGCAGATATCGCACCTTAATAATATAAGCTAAGCTTGTTTCGCAATTGATTTGAAATAAATAGTTTTTACCCTTTCCCTCATATAGACGTTTTCTGACGCCTCTGCAGCAGACGGCCTTTTGAAAACATTGCGACAAAAGAAGAAATTGCTCAAAAATATAACTATTATTATATTGAATAGGTTTGAAAACATTGTTGCAATAAGAGATATTAATCATTATGAGCAATTCGCTTTTTGCAACAATGTTTTCACAAGTCGTCTGCTGTGGATACATCAAATGTCGTTTACAGTTGGGAAAGGGTAAACCTTTTCCCTCATGCAGACATATTTAGACACCTCTGCACCTAATGACTTTTGAAAACATGCTTATTGTTATCTCCTTTTGTCACAATGTTCTCATCTCTGTTCAATAATGATCCTTTCATTTTCCATAAACATGCCTAGTTGTTTAAAAAGTTGTCTGCTACAGATTTGTGGTATGTGGGAAAAAGGGTTCAGAATTGGGACACATTTAGGTGAGGGAAGATTGATTTTAGTTTTGCCAGTTCTGTGAGTTTATTGTCACAAAAGTTTAACATTAAAATGATTTATAAAGGATGGGACAAAAGGGGGAGTATGTGATGGATGGACTACTGTATAAGATTATTAGTCGCCGGGCAGAAGCCCGCGACTTCTATTTTTAATAGGTTTTCGGAAATCACATGGGAGGGGGGGTTATTATTAGATTTTTTTTTTTTAAATGTCTTGAACATATTACAATTGCGTTTTTTTAAAAACACTAAGTTATTACACATCTAAAATTAAATAAATATTCCGATGTTTTAAGTATGTGCAGTTTCTTTATTTTGACTGGCATTTACGTTTTTGTGTTTTATTTACGAAGACAAAACAGTCCCTATTAGCTAGACTGCGATACTTTATGTTCATAAACTATGTAATCAAAAGGCGATAACTACAAACCTTTACGTCGCACAGTCTATAATTTATTTACATACGCGCACCTGCTTGCAGTATACTATCGATATGAAAAATCACGTCGAATTCTCCTTTTAATAGATATATAAGTATCAACATAAACTGGTAACAGAAACACAAATAAGAAATAATTTGTGAAAATATGTCTCAAATATAAGCCTGTTTATCGGTTGTGAACGTCGAAACGCCATTTCCTCAGTTTGTGACCTAGTTTCATATTGCCAAAATGTAAACAAAGCGAAGTAACCGGAAGTAAAATGTAAACTTAGAAAAGTGACTTGTTTATGCAGACAAAAAATGTCGCACGACAAATTGATTTCTTAAACGTCACGAAACGAGTGCATGGGTCGAATGTAGGAGAATGAAAGATGATATAGAAATGCTTTTTTCTCTCGAATGCAGTGGAATAAAACATGCACTAAAGCTTTGCCTGATTTTTTATTCACTTTCTTCGATGTCTGACACTACGACTCGATGAAGCCTGACACGAGGGTCAACATTTCGAAAGAATGCTCAAACACCTTATTACAGATAGATAGCTAATATTACACACTTAAATGATTAAATATATGTGGTATTAAATGTTTATTTGGCTTGAAACAAATTAAGAGAAGAACAAACTCTGATAAACAATAGATTTAGAAATAAAGAAAATTTGCTCTTTCGCACTCATTTAATTTCATACTTGCCACCTATTAAATAGTAATGGGACTCGCAACTGGCATTTCTCTTGCGCCAAACATATAGTGTATGCATCAACGATTTAGATAAACAATTTAGCTGATATGTTGTTACAAGTGTGGTCTACTTTTTAAACATATGAGGATAAATTTCAACATCTGTGAAATATTTATTATAATTATTATTAAAAAGGAGGAAGTTCATGTCTTCAGCAATTTAACCGTTTTCTCAATGTTTTAAGCGTTTAAAGGTTTTCATTGTTGCTTCAGACATGGAAAGGGTTTAATAGCTTTTTATTGCATGTAGATTTAAATCCCAAAATGTATTAATTTGTTGTGGTTTTATTGACAAATACAAAACATCCAAAATCCTGACCAAAAGAAATCCTGAAATTTGTAGATCTATGTGGACTTTCAAAAATCCTGGAATTAGTCATTATGAAAACATTATGTGTATGTTTAGACTAATGAAAGTCAAGAATACATGTGTGTTAAAAAATAAATCAATGCAGTCTTTTCCGGCGACATTGATGCCTTGCATCAACTTTCTCTTGTAGTCTCATTATGTAAAGTTTACAAATTGGATTCTGGGGATTTTAAAGCCCTATCCTACATACAGACTCTTTCTGAATCCTTTGCAGCAGACGACTTTTGCAGACATTGGCAAAGGATTAAATTGCTCATGATGAGCACTCCTTTTGTCACCATGTTTTCAACTGAATTCAATTATTGTACTTTCATTTAAAGGGAGTTCCCAAACAATTTCGGGTATGTTTTCAAAGTCGTCTGCTGCAGATTCGTAGTATGAGGGAAAGGGTTAAACTAATTTAGCCCTGAAAGAATTATATTTTCCTTCTTGAAAACAGATGATTATATAACTCTTTCATGTTTTAAGTCTTACTATCAAGACTTTCATTTCCAAGTGCACCATAGCTCTTTAACTTTTTCGAAAATGCATGTGTTAATACTTTCCTGCATTTAGACACATCTGCAGCAGACAACTTTTGAAAGCATTGTGGCAGAAGGAGGAATGAGGAGAAAGATGAGCAATCTCTCCTTTTGCCAAAATGTATTCAACTATCATAATATTATACTTTGACATTTTAGAAATTCTCCATATATTTACCTAACCATTTTCAAAGTCGTCTGCTGCAGATATTTGGTGTTAGTGGGAGACAGAGTAGGAAACAATGGAGGATTAGCACCTGATGTGCAATCTCTTCTTTTCAAAAATATTTACAAGGCCTCTAAAAAATTCTGTTTCCAAGATATCAAGTGCTTTGGAAACATCTGAGCAAACAAGAAAGTCAGGAAAACTGTAGTATATGACTTCTAGCAAATGTGTGTATGTATACATGCATCTGTCACCTTTTCATGTATGGGCTATTTCTCAGCAAATGCTGACTGAAATTCAGGGAAACAATATCAGGAGCTTCGATAAGTACATTATAGTTTACTCCATTTGGGTTTTACACCTTTTTCAATTAACATAGTTACGATCCCTGAAAAAAAAATAATTCTAAAACTAGGAAATATGCCTTACCCTAGGGCACTCCATGAAGACTGGAGGAAATATACCTTACCCTAGGGCAATCCATGAAAACTGGATGAAATATGCCTTACCCTTAGGGCACTCCATGAAGACTGGAGGAAATATGCCTTACCCTAGGGCACTCCATGAAGACTGGAGGAAATATGCCTTACCCTAGGGCACACAATGAAGACTGCTCAGAGTGGGGATCAGACCCAGAGCACTAGGTCCCAAATTCTCCAAAGCAATATTACCAATATAAAAGGCTCCTACCTAGTATCAGCTTGTTCAGACTCAACATTGTTTTTATAGCTTATAGAATAACCCTTTGATATCTTACAAAAAAAACACCTACAAGTGCTGACAATGTGCGTTCCAACGATATTTAAGGATGCATAAAAAAATAACACGTTCGAAAATTCGGAGTATAACTTTGATTCTCAATTTATCCCTTTTCTGGAGCCTCTTCAGCAGACGACTTTTGTAAACGTTGAGACAAAAGGAAAAATTGCTTGTTTTGAGCAATTTCTCCTTTTGTATCAATGTTTTCAACAGTTTTCAGTAATTATACCTTCATTTTTAGAGATTTTCCACATTTTGACCTACAATAGTTCAAATGTGTCCGCTTCAGATTTGTTGTATGTGTAAAAAGGGTTAAACTTTGTTGGGGAAAGAAAAATATTTCATCAAAATATGAGCAATTTCTATATCTTCCTTCAACATTTTCAAAGCCATTTGCAGCACAGATGTCAACTGATATATTTCTAGGAAAGGTTTGCTTGTTTAACCCTTTACCCAATGCAACAACTCTGCAGCAGGTGACTTTGAAAACATACCTGATATTTTTTTGGAAATGAAAGTACAATAATTGAAATGAGTTGAAAACATGGTGACAAATTGAGAAATTGCTCATTTTGAGCATTTTCTTCTTTTGTCACCATGTTTTCAAAAGGCCATCTGCTGCAGAGGCGTCAGAAAACGTATTTATAAGGGAAAGGGTTGAGGTGTTTTTATAAGGGAAGGGGTTAATCCAAAGAGAACAAATGTTTGTAACAGCATTTTACAATAACCTAGACAGTCTCTGACATAATGTTTGTAAGAACTTCCAATGTTTATTGTAGCATTACTAGGATAATTTATATGATCTCTTTAACCCTTTCCAACCTATAGACGCATTTTTGATGCAACTGCAGCAGAAGACTTTTGAAAAAATCGTGACAAAAGGAGAAAATGCTCAAAAAAGCAATTTCACCTTTTGCCACAATTTGTTGTCATCTTTTTTTCAGTAATTATTCCTACAATAATAGAGATTTTTCATGATTTTAAGTTGACATTTTTAAATTCATTCTGCTGCAGATTTGCTGTATGTGGAAAGGGGTTAAACATTTTCTCACATACGCCAAATCTGCAGCAGATGACATTCAAAACATCTGGGAACAAGAAATATCTTTTAAAAAAATAAACCGCGATCAATATGAGAAAACACCAAGAAATGGAACAGGCACGATATTATTTGATATTTTATCTTACTTATTAGAATGACAGAAAACAATAACATTAAATATGTAATATTTGGTTTATAAATGTTTTAGTTCATATATATACTTTGGTTTTGATATGAATGGAGAGAGAAAATAAAACAAGAGGGCCATGATGGCCCTATATCGCTCACCTGATTTAATAGAACTTCAATAGTTTTCAAAGTTTTTACTCTTTTTAGGGAAAACAAGCTCCGCCCCCTGGCGGCCATGTTTTTCAACGGATCAAAAATATTTAAACAATCTTGGTAAAGGGTGCCCCAAGGAACATTTGTGCAAAATAATTTTTAAATCGGGCCAGTACTTTTGGACAAGAAGATTTTTAAAGTTTTAACAATGCACATATAAGGAAAACAAGCTCCGCCCCCTGGCCGCCATGTTTTTCAACGGATTGGAAATATTTGTACAATCTTGGTAAAGGGTGCCCCAAGGAACATTTGTGCAAAATAATTTTTAAATCGGGCCAGTTCTTTTGGACAAGAAGATTGTTAAAGTTTTAACAATGCACATATAAGGAAAACTAGCTCCGCCCCCTGGCGGCCATGCTTTTCAACGGATCGGAAATATTTGAACAATCTTGGTAAAGGGTGCCCTAAGGAACATTTGTGCAAAATAATTTTCAAATTGGGCCAGTACTTTTGGACAAGAAGATTTTTAAAGTTTTAACAATGCACATATAAGGAAAACAAGCTCTGCCCCCCCCTGGCGGCCATGTTTTTCAACGGATCAAAAATATTTGAACAATCTTGGTAAAGGGTGCACCAAGGAACATTTGTGCAAAATTATTTTCAAATCGGCCCAGTACTTTTGGACAAGAAGATTTTACAAAGTTTTAACAATGCACATATAAGGAAAACAGGCTCCGCCCCCTGGCGGCCATGTTTTTCAACGGATTGGAAATATTTGAACAATCTTGGTAAAGAGTGTCCCAAGGAACATTTGTGCAAAATAATTTTCAAATCGGGCCAGCACTTTTGGACAAGAAGATTTTTAAAGTTTTAACAATGCACATGTAAGGAAAATAAGCTCCGCCCCCCTGGCGGCCATGTTTTTCAACGGATTGGAAATATTTGAACAATCTTGGTAGAGGGTACCTCAAGGAACATTTGTGTAAAATAATTTTCATATCGGGCCAGTACTTTTGGACAAGAAGATTTTTTAAGATTTGGCAATTTTTCCCTTTTCTGATGCAGCAGCAACCAAAGTTCTACTTGGAATTAATTTCTTTGAACAACTTTGAAAGAGGACTACCTAAGGACCATTCCTGCGAAGTTATTTTGAAATCTGTTCATTGGTTTAGTAGGAGAAGTCATTTGTAGGAAATTGTTAACAGACGCCGACGACGACGACGACGACGACGGACGCCGGGTGATCACAAAAGCTCACCTTGCACTTCGTGCTTAGGTGAGCTAAAAAGCTTGACTCTGCCGGGAAGCGAACTACAGACCTTTCACTTGACAATCCAAGTCAACATCCATTACACTAGCGTGACATGATATTTTGTTCAAGGCCGAGAGTTGATCACATGACTGGAGATTACGCGAGGCTCCCAAGAGGTGTATTATGTAACACAGTATAAGTTTCAACAAAGACCTATATGTGTTATTAGGTCTTTGGTTTCAATTGACAATAAATAACTGAAAACTTATCATGTTTCTCAAAAATAATTAATATTTTGCTCTTAAATATTATATTTCATACGTTTTCACTGATTTTTGGGATAGGGGCGTTTCGCCACTATCTCATAGCGAAGCTGCTTTCGAAAAGTCGGATTTAAGCTGCAACCGCAGTCCACATGTGTATACCTACACCAAAATCGAGTTTTGATTGGTTATAATCTGCCTTTTCAACGATTTCATTGGTTCGACCGAATCACAAAACCCTCCGCTTGCATAAATGTATGAGACAAAATAGTTTCTATGAATGAAACTCACTCTGAACTATGGTTGACCTCAATGTCAGTAGTGTGAGGTAACGTCGACCGTTCTGTGACCCCATTAGTTTACAACAGTCGACTTATAGAGAAATGTGCAAAGCACTGTAAATACAATTATTGAAAGGAGTTGAAACCATTGTGGCAAAAGTAGAAATTGCCTACGAAAAGCAATTTCCCCTTTTGTCACAATGTTTTCGATTGTCGTCTGCTGCACATGCGTCTGTAGGCGGAAAATGGTTACATCCTTCCCATGGAAGCGGAACCCTTTCCGTGATACTATAACAGTTCGAATATATTTAAAAAATATTGTTGAAAATGGAGCTATTGCTGACAATGAGCAATTCCTCCTTTTCACACAATGCTTTCAAACACGTTTCAAATTAATTCTTTTCATATTTAAACGTTTTACTATGGACGTTCTTTCCCTCTTTCTCCCTTCCGGACACATTTTGAATAACATGCTAGAGATGAATGATTACGAGCAATTTTGCCTTACATCAAGGGGAAAAATATATAGTTGAAACCTTTGTGGAAAAAGAGGAAATGGGTCATGATAAACAATTCTGCAGCCGTCTGCTGCACATGCGTCAAAAAGCGACTGTAAGCGGGAAAGGGTTGAACCGTTCCCGTTATAGCTACTTAGTTACAAACAAATGTTGAAAGTATATTTGCAAACGGAGCAATTGCTGACAATGAGCAATTCCTCCTTTTCAAACAATGCTTTGAAACATGAATCAATTTGTTTCTATAACCTAGATAACGAAAACATTTGTCTACAGTTATTATTTTAACCTTTGCCCCTTTTAGACACATTTGACTAACCTTAACAGATGAATGATAATCAACAAGTTTGTCTTTTTCCACAATGTTTTCATCACTATTCAAAATCATACTTTTATTAATTCAGGTCAATAGTTATGCCTTAGTTCAATGTTGTTTGCTGTATATTTAGTCTATGTGGTCAAGGTTAAGGAATACTGTAAACAAACTTGTTACAACATAATTCGTCCAAAGAGAGAGGTCCTACTGTGTATACATGCCATGAAATAATGTTACAAACGGTCTCACCGCTACTGGGGAATTGTTGGTAAAACAGGTCGCGTTTTGTGTTGAATATTCTCATGTGTTGCTGTATGTAGACCCTACTAGGAAATAGAAATTAAATCTACAAATTATAGATAAGTTAATTTCAACATTGATTGATTGGGATTTAACGCCGTTTTTAACATTTCTTCAGTCATATCACGGCGGCCAGTTCACCTACAAATGTATTTCCTGGTTTTCTCAAACCAGTACTCCTCACAACAATCTTCCCAAGCAACTGGCTGCGTTTCCACATAGACTTAGCCATTGGTGAAAGTCGAATGACGCATGTCGCATTGACTTTTGTCAAACGTCGGAAAGAAATTTGGCCGAATTCGTCAACACATCCGAGTT
Organism: Serripes groenlandicus; assembly: GCA_031761405.1. NCBI lineage: Eukaryota > Metazoa > Mollusca > Bivalvia > Cardiida > Cardiidae > Serripes > Serripes groenlandicus. Next base: position 212,640 of record JASEVX010000261.1, read on the forward strand.
ATAACCGCAAGGTCATTATTTATTTTATTATTGAGAAGCTTCTAGCGATTTTGGGACTAAAATTATAATGTATATGCATTTGCGTTAATTTAAGACTCAACGTTCATCAACGTGTAATATAGTCCTAGATGTATCTGTTGACAAATAAACTAGAAATGTAGTCTAAATAGGTTTTTGAAAATTAACCTTGACGGTCCGGTCCCGTTTCGGAGATACAATTAAATTGCAAATACTTTACAAATACCATAATCTAAGCTGACGTGTTTTGACGCATCGAACCAGTCTTCTGTAATCAATACTTGAGTTGTCTCCGTCTGTAAAGCTTGGAGGTATAATCCGGCGTCCGGCCGGCTGTCTGCCTGAATGTGCATTCGTCCGTCCGTCATGGATTGCATGTATTGGTTAACACGTTGTTTCTGTATGGCAGATTTATTTCAAAGTGGTCACAATTATACCTGTGTGATCAGGAGAACGGCAAAGTACTAGGTACATAACTCTGGTCTGTTTTTTCAGTTATCTCCATTTTTCCTTATTTAGTTCAGCGATTGTCTCAATTAACTTTCATTGTATCAATTTCAAACTTGGTTTGTATGTAACTTATGACCTACAGATTTGCAGTGCACCATTACCATAAATTAAGCATGCTGCGTTTGGAGTGTGTATATTTTTGTCTTTCAATGTTCTCCCTTATTATATGCAACACATGCGTTCCGTGAAATTCCCTTTTTCGTTAATGAGTGCTTCCCCAAGATTTGTACTTCGTCAAATCTAATCTGTTTTTTAGGTGTAAACTCAATTTTTTCATTTCTTCGGTTATTGTCTCAATATATGTCCAATATATCAATTTAAGACTTGGTGTATAGGAAACTCAGAGCCGCAATTGTGCAGTGCAAAAGAAACATAACTCTATCATGCTTTCGATCGTCTTTCATTTATCAGCATGATTACAATATACATTGTGGATCTTTAGTGATTTCTGAACTAGAAATATTTTAATTAAGGGTAGCTGCTCGGTTTTTTTTTGTCAATCTTTTGTCCTTCGATATTTTGTTTATACAAGAAAAGGGTAAAACTTTGACAAATGAGGTATATGTTATTGGCAGGCAATATGTGTTGCTTCAAACATTTTTGGTTTGGTTTGTTTAAAGGTCATTGTTTCATTGTTTCAACAATGTTTGTCCATATGATCTATGCCATTATGTTTTCAATTTACATATGCCCCCTATACCATCAGCGCTTTCAGCGCTTTGATTTTCACTGAAATTTATTTCTTAAGGAAAACAATTAAAGGTTAGTATGCAGAAAATTTCATTTAAAACTTCCCTAGTTAATGCCTCTCTTAACTATGAAGCAATCAAAACGTTTCATTTCCTTTATTTCTTCGATATTATTCATTAAATACAACATTTGATTGGTCTACAATCTAGATCATTTGTTTAACATCTTAGTCAAAACCCACGTTAATCAGCTATCGCCGAAAAAATATGAAAATATTGCTGTAAATGAAAGTTTAATTATTGACTACATGTTGAAAACATATTGCTCATTATGATCAATGTCTCCTTTTGTCAAAATGTTTTCAAAAGTTGTCTGCTACAGATGCAATAAAATGCCTCTAGTGGGAAAGGGGTTAACTTTTTCCTTGATACTGACATATGAGCCGTTACGCGAGAAAAACCAACATTGTGTACTCTGATCTACTCTGCGTAAAGTATTGAGCCGGATCAGCCTAAAGCATGCCGCACAGGCTTACCCGGATGGACACTTTTCGCCTCCTGTGGATTTTCTGTTTATACGGAATGTGTTGGCCCGGATCAGTCGATATATTACCCAGAGGCCATAATGTTGGTTTTCTCGCGGGACGGCTAAATTATCTTGATATCTTTGCAGCAGTCAGTAAGAAGCTTCATCTTCTCTCAAAAGTTAATTGTTTGGATTTGAAAGGGGTATGAATACATGTGATGATATCAGTAAATCACATTTCATCAAGCTTCAAAAACTGACAGGCTTTTATGAATTGTCATGTCAGTCAACAACAATTGGAATACAGGTTTTATTGCCGTTTTTATCTCCCTCTTTCCAACATGCAGCCCATTTTGGAGCAAACAACATAGGAAAACAAGGTGGCAAAAGTAGAAATTGCTCACAACAAGCAATTTCTCTTCTTGCCACAATGTTATCAATATTTATTCAATATATATATTCTTTAATTTATTAAGATCTTCCATATTTTTGCCAAGCTTATTTCAAAAGTTGTCTGCAGCACATTTGTAGTATTTGGGAAAGGGTATTAAACTAGCACTGTATTTCAAATCTAATCACCCTATTGTTAATATAAATAAACATATATATATCCCTTACAAATTTTAAAATTTGTATAAATCAATGGAATTCTTACATTGGATAATTTTACAACATTTTTGGAATTAAAAGACGGTATAAAGTCCTTAAATATCAACATCTATTAAAATGAAATCCTTGAGCATAAAGGAGAATTATTATTTTACCATAACTTACCCTCCCTCTCCCATTCTGACACCTCCGAGCAGACTTCTTTTTGAAAACATTGTGACAAGATGAGAAATTACTCCTTTTTGCCACAATGAAGTTGAATGGTCTGTCCCATAGATCAAGGTTATGTTACTAAGCTAATGTGTTACTTGCAACAGAGCGAGTGGTCGAGTGTTTGCCTTCGAGACAAGGGGCTCTGAGTTTGAGCGCAACCAGTTGGGTCAGACTTCTTCTGTTGAGTTACATTATCAACTCTTATTCAATATTTACATTATCATTTTTTCCATAATTTTTCCAAGATGTTTTGTAAGTCATCTGCTGTAGATTAGTGGGGAAGTGTTATATTCCAATTGGCATATAATAGGTAATCAGCAATATCAATGCCTTCGGCCATTTACAGAACATTTCAGTGATTGAGGTCAACCTTCAGGCTTTTTCCAAACCCGGTTTTAAATTTTAGCAATTGTGCTTTTCCCTCATATAGACGCTTTCTGACGCCTCTGCAGCAGACGGCTTTTTGAAAATATAGTGACAAAAGAAGAAATTGCTCAAAACGAGCAATTTCTCCTTTTGCCACAATGTTTTCCACTTTTAGTCATAGGTTATCCATTCAATTATAGAGATTTTCAATTTTTTGACAAAATATGTTCAAAGTCGTCTGCTGCAGAATTGTCGTATGAGGGAAAGGGTTAATAAAAAATAATTCATTAAATATATCTGATCCATTTAACATATACAGACACTTTCTGATGCCTCTGCAGTAGGACGGTTAGTAAAAAACATTGTGACAAAAAGGAGAAATTGGTCATAATGAGCAATTTCCCCTTTTGCCGCAATGTTTTCAACTCTTTTAATATTATCCTTTCATGTATGGAGATATTTTTCTAGTCCACTAATGCAGATTTGTTGATTAAGTGAAAGAGTTAAAAACTAAAGATCTTTTTTATCAATAAATAATTGTTAATTAAGGGGGGAAAAATCAAACAATAAAGTATGTTATTATCAATCTTACCTTTGATTTAGAAAACAATTCTGTTTATTTTAAACACATAGATATAGTATGTTACTTCCTTCCTTCTAAAAACAGTGCTATTCAAGACCACATTATATCTCCAATAGAAGTCCGATACTGTGCTTATTCCAATACAAAATGAGACTGATGTAGAAACTGTCTTTTGAACACAATAACAAGTCAGTCAGTCAGTCAGTCAGTCAGTCACTTAAACAAATCACTTAACTGTCCAAAATACAAAATTAAAGCCAAAATCTTTCCTTGTATACCACTGTATATATTTTGTCCAAGTGAATAGTTTTGGTTTTTGGCAATAGCCTACGTATTACCTCTTATGAAATCCCCCCACTGTTATGGAAAACAGATGATAAAGATCTGGAAGAGTTAATATATCATTTTGAGACGAAAAAAGAAATTGGTTGGACGAGTGTGATCCTCCAGGGATTCAAATAGTAAATTGTTTTACATACTTACCGTTATTCCCTTTCCCACGCGTACGTGCGTTTTGACACATCTGCAGCAGATTCATTTTGAGAAAGTGCTTCAAATGGTGAAATTGCACATGATGAGCAATTTCTCTGTTTGCCACAATGTTTTCAACAATATTTAATAATTACATTTTCATTTACAGAGATTTTCCATGATTTTCCCCTGATGTTTTCAATGTCACTTGCTGCACTTTTGTTGTATGAGAGAAAAGATTAACCGTGTCTGTCAAGCTGATGTCTTTTCATGCCTCTGTAGGAGACTTAGCCTACAATCAATGTGGGAAAAAAGCTAATAATGAGCAATTTATTATTCTATTTATCTTTTTAATTGTATAGGTATATCTCCCCCAAAAAGTATTAATTTCCCAGATGGTATCAATATTTTAATCAGCAGACAATATAACAAGTATAATAAAACCTTTATCCCTTTCCCTCATATAGATGCTTTTTGACGCCTCTGCAGCAGACAGCTTTTTGAAAACATAGTGACAAAAGAAGAAATTGCTCAAAACGAGCAGTTATCCATTCAATTGTAGAGATTGTAGAGATTTTCTATTTTTCGACAACCTATGTTCAAAGTCGTTTGCTGCAGAATTGTCATATGTGGGAAAGGGTTAATCCTTTCCCATGCAATAACAACAAATCTGCAGCCAGACAAACTTTGAAATAATTCTATAACTGAAAATGAAACAAGAGGGCCATGATGGCCCTGGATCGCTCACCTTAATTATACAATGTACTGCAATGCAAAACACATCAAGACAATTATTCTGAATGCAACCTCCACAGTGTTAATAAGATTTTCCTTCATTTGGCCTAGTGATCTATCTTGTTTTACCTGATATGACCCACATTCCAACATGGACTAGATATCATCAAGACAACATTCTGACAAAGTTTCAACTTCCTCAAAGTAAAAATGCGGCCTCCGGAAATTGAACAATTATTGACCTTGTTTCTGACCCAATATGACCCATATTCGAACTTGACCTAGATATAATTCAGACAAACATTCTGACCAAATTTCAAGCTGCTGAAGCCAAACATGCGGCATCCAAAGTGTTAACAATATTTTCCATCAATTTAGCCTAGTGACCTAGTTTTTGACCCTACATGACCCATATTCGAACTTGGCTTAGATATCATTTAGATAAACATTCTCATTAAATGTCAAGCTGCTGTAGCAAAAAATGCGTCTTCTACAGAGTTAACAAGATTTTCCTTCAATTTGGCCTAGTGACCTAGTTTTTGACCCAATATGACCCATATACAAACTTTACCTAGATATCTTAAAGACAAACATTCTGATAACATTTCAAATTTCTGAAGCAAAAAATGCGGCCTTTAGAGTGTTAATAAGATTTTCCTTCAATTTGGCCTAGTGACCTATTTTTTGACCCAACATGACCCATGATCGAACTTGACTTACTTATCATCAAGAAAAGCATTCTGATAAAGTTTCATCATGCTCAAGTTAAAAATGCAGTAACCATAGTGTTAACAAGATTATCCTTCAATTTGGCCTAGTGACCTAGTTTTTAACCTCATATGGCCCAGTTTCGGACTTGTCCAAGATTTGATGGAGATGAATGTTCTGATAAACTTTCATGAAGATTGGATGCAAAATGTAGCCTGTAGAGTGTTAACAACCTCAAATATTGATGACACACGCTGGACGGACGCCGGACAAAATGTGATCACAATAGCTCACCTTGCACTTCGTGCATAGGTGAGCTAAAAATGCTCATCATCAGCATTTTATCCTTTTGACTAACTTATGTTTTAACAAATGTTATCTGCTGTAGATGTGTACAAATTCCTCTGCATTTGGACAAGAATTAACCTTTCCCTCATACAACAATTCTGCAGCAGACGACTTTAAACATATTTTGTCAAAAAATAAAAAATCTCTATAATTGAATGGATAACCTATGACTAAAAGAGGAAAACATTGTGGCAAAAGAAGAAATTACTCGTTTTGAGCAATTTCTTCTTTTGTCACCATGTTTTCAAAAAACTGCCTGTTGCAGAGGCATCAGAAAGCGTCTATATGAGTGGAAAGGTTAAGACATTACCAAGTTAAATCCAATCTGTAAATGCTGTAGACCACAAAATAACACAATACAGTCCTTCAAAACATGACTTGACTTGGGAGTCATAGAAAATCAGCTCTCCGATGAACGTAAACCCTTTCCCACATACAACAGATCTGCAACACATTTTGAAATGATCTTGGCAAACATATGGAAAATCGTTATTAATAAAAGTTCAATTATTGGATAGAGTTGAAAACATTGTTACAAAAGTAGAAAGTGCTCATCATGAGCAATTTAATCCTTTGCCAATGTCTGCAAAAGTCGTCTGCTGCAAATGATTCAGAAAGTGTCTGTATGTATAAGGAAAGGGCTTTAAAATCCCAGAATCCAATCTGCAAAAGTTTCAAGACTATAATCTTATACAGTAGTCCATCCATCACTGCGTCCTTTTGTACCATCCTTTATAAATCATTTTAATGTTAAACTTGTGTGACAATAAACTCACAGAACTGGCAAAACTAAAATCAATCTTCCCTCACCTAAATGTGTCCCAATTCTGAACCCTTTTCCCACATACCACAAATCTGTAGCAGACAACTTTTTAAACAACTTATATAGGCATGTTTATGGAAGCTACTTCTAAGGAAACTTGGATACATCTAGAAAATCCAAAACAAGAGTGCCAGTGCCGCCACAATAATATTATACGCCGCCACAAAATATAAAGATCAAGATTGGTCCTTTTAATTATTGCTTTTAACATGTCTGTATACATAAGCTCAAAATGAAGTCTGTGAGACCAGTTAGCTTAGCTGGAAGAGACAGGGACCTGAGATCATAGTTGCCTGGGTAGTAGGTTCGATCCCTGCAGGGGCAGCCGGGTGTTTCCTTGAGCAAAACAGTTTATCCACACTTGTTCAGAGTTGAAAGTCTTACACTGCTTACCAGCCTAGCTGACTTTGGTATTAACTAAAGAAAATAGGATACATATAAACAGAGATAGAACCCTATAGAGGCTTCCGATATTAAAGTAGGTCAAATGGCAGTGTCGATATGTATCCTTTTTTCCTTCTGAGCATAACTCTTGCAAAAATCACTCTACCGGATAATCCCTGCTTTATGCACTTATACCTGTTTGGAAACTTGAGTTGCGTTCTCAAGTGAATATGCTATAGAGACCAAGTTTCGAAAGGCATAACTATTGCAAAAATTGCTGAACCGGAAAATCCCTGCTTCATGCACATCTACCCATTATAGTAATGATATTGACCAAGTTTTGAAAAGATTCGGTCAGAAGCATAGGAAGAGTTGCGTTCACAAGGCTGCAATATCAATCAGCTACAGAGACTAAGTTTCAAGGGACATAAATCTTGCAAATATCAATGAACTGGAAAATCGCCGCTTCATGCACATCTACCCATTATAGAAATGACATTGACCAAGTTTTGAAAAGATTCGGTCAGAAACATAGGAGGAGTTGCGTTCACAAGGCTGCAATATCAATCAGCTACAGAGACTAAGTTACAAGGGACATAAATCTTGCAAATATCAATGAACCGGAAAATCGCCGCTTCATGCACATCTACACATTATAGTTATGACATTGACCAAGTTTTGAAAAGATACGGTCAGAAACGTAGGAGGAGTTGCGTTCACAAGAAATGGACGTACGGACGGACGGACGGACGGACAGACGGACGGACAGACGGAGAAGATGACGCCAACATACGACCGCCTCTGGTGGCGTATAATAAAAATTGATAAGCAGTAGAAAACATGGGAAAAGGAGAAACTGCTATATAAAAATGAACAATTTATCCTTTACATATAAATTATATAGTTTTCTGTTGCACAGTTCTCAAAAGTTGTCTGTATTAATTTGGGATAGAGTAATAGAGCAATACTTGATAAAGATTTATTATTTTAAACTTGGCCAGCATTATATAATTGTAAGCAACAATATATATTTTGTCAGAATACCAATGACAAGTTATTGGCTATTATGTAAAGCAGACATAATACTATTACATTTCTTCACACCAATTTTCACAACTTCTTTTCCTTGAGAGCCCTGCCAGAAATCTATTAACCCATTCCCACATACAACAAATCTGTTGCAGACGACTTTGAAAACGTCTTAACAAAAGTGTGAAAAATCACGATAAATGAGAGTTGAATTATCAAATAAAGTTGAAAACACTGGCAAAAGGATTCTTCTTTTGCCAGTGTTTTAAAAAGCTGTCTGCTGCAGAGGCGTCAGAAAGCGTCTATGTGAGGGAAAGGATCAATGGGTGTATTGGTGTAATGAATCACTAGATGAACCCTTTCCCACTTACAACATATATCGAGGGCTTGGCGTGAAACGGTTGTAACTCAAAACCTATTTTGAAAACCCTGGGTTAGGGGCAATTTTGACCCTTTTGTAAACAATGCATATTTAGGTGCCATTGCTCAAAACGAGCAATGGCACCTAAATTTCCATTGTTTACCAAGAAAAATAATATAACGCCTTTAAAGACTTTATGGCGAGGTAAATAACCTTGGTAAAAAAATACCAATTTTAGTTACAACCGTTTCACGCCAAACCTTGGATATGCAGCAGATGACTTTCAAACAATTTATAAACAATTAAACATTTAGAAAATCTCTATAAAAAGGAAACGAGTATTATTGAAGAGAGTTAACAACATTGTGGCAAAAGGTGAAAAGTTTTACTTTTAAAAGTCTTCTGCTGCAGATACATCAGATGCATGTGGTCAAGTTTGAAACTTTTGTCATAATAATTTCAACACTTTATCCATATTATCATTAAATCCCAATTTTCAAGATGTTACAATTAATTGTAAGTAGACGGCTATAAAAACTTCACGCCAGGAAAAAAGTAACAGCAGGTTCAGCCTTTTACGTTTTCTTTTGGTTCTGGAATGTTCTATATAAATTCAGATCAATTTCTCCTTTTACTACAAATTGTTTTCAAAAGTCATCTCCTGCAAATGCATCAAAAACTGTCTGTATCAGGGAATGGGTAGGTCAACACATTAACTCTACTTTAACCCTTTCCCACCTATAGACGCATTTTAACACATATGCTGCAGACGACTTTGAAAACAATGTGACAAAAGTAGAAATTGCTCTAAACATGCAATTACTACTTTTGCCACAATGTTTCCAACATTTTCTCAGTAATTATACCTTCATTTCTAGATTTTCCATATATTGAGTAGATGCTTTCAAAGTCGTCTGCTGCAGATTTGTTATTAGACATGGGAAAGGGTTAAATGATGTTTTTATTGAGGAATGGTCAATGAGGTAACAGGTTTTACCAAACAAAAACATTTTAGCACCTCCTGACAAAAAAGAAGTCATAAAGGAAAGTGAAAATGGACTGTTTTGAAGTCTTTTACAATCAACAAACTTGTTAAACATTTAACCCTTAGATTCTTTTTTTTGTATAGAAATAACGCTTTAGGAACCACCAATTTAATAATTTTTTAATAAATTTTTAAAGCATTCTTAAAAATTAGCAGTTCCTCCTTTTTCTACTCTACCCAAAAATCTTATCTTTATTAATTTTGTTCATTATCCATTCTTCAGATTAAAGCAATTCAATCGAAAGAAGTGCAACAGGATTTAAATACAGTTAACTTTTTCCCACATGGAGACGCCTTTTGCTGTATCAGCAGCATTCATAACTTTTGAAATTTCTTATTTTCAAATTTTCATACTTTGTTTAAATTATTTTAAAATTGCCTGCTGTTGTATGTGGGAAAATGTTAACATATTTCAGCAAACTTTAATCACTATGATATAACTGAAATAATGTTAAAAAACTCATAAAAACAAATTATAACCCATTACTTCACACAGACGCCATTTGACGCCTGCTGTTGCAGACGACTTTTGAAAACATTGCAATAAAAGATGAAATTGCTCAAAACGAGCAATTTCACCATTTATTGCAATATTTTCAACTCTTTATGAATATTAATCTTTCAGTTTTCTAGATTGGTGAAATTGTTTGTCTGATAATTGTAAGGCAGACAACCTATGAAAAGCCATGTGAAGTAATGGGTTTAATACAGTGAAATAATATTTAAAGGTAGAAGTGGCTTGTAATGAGCAATTTCAGAATCCTTTGGGCTCGTGTTTTCAAAAGTTTTTTGCTGCAGATGTGTCAAAATGAGTATTTTTATGTAGAAGTGTCAAAATGATTGTTTTTATGTAGATGTGTCAACATGAGTATGTTTATGTAGATGTGTCAAAATGAGTATTTTTATGTAGATGTGTCAAAATGAGTGTTTTTATGTAGATGTGTCAAAATGAGTGTTTTTATGTAGATGTGTCAAAATGAGTATTTTTTATGTAGATGTGTCAAAATGAGTGTTTTTATGTAGATGTGTCAAAATGAGTGTTTTTATGTAGATGTGTCAAAATGAGTGTTTTTATGTAGATGTGTCAAAATGAGTGTTTTTATGAAGATGTGTCAAAATGAGTATTTTGCTGCAGATGTGTCAAAATGAGTATTATTATGCGCCAGGGTTTAATATGACCAGGCCATTATGATACAGGGCTTGTAATGAGATGTCTGACAAATCCACAGACATTAATGATGCAGGGCTTGTAATGAGATGTCTGTCAAATCCACAGACATTAATGACCTAACCCTTTCCCACTTACAACAAATCTGCAGCAGATTACATTGAAATAACCTAGGCAAAGTAAAAATATGGAAAATATCTATAAATGAAAGTACAATTATTGGATAAAGTTGAAAACATTGTGGCAAAAAAAAAAGATATTGCTTAAAAAATGTGAGAAATTTCTCCTTATAACACAATGATTTCAAAAGTTGTCTGTATAATGTGACAAAGGGTTAATGGCGTCTTGATGTGAATCCAAGAGCCATTGTCAACTTTACAAAACAGATTGACTGTTCAACTCTTTCCCATATGCTACAAATCTGCAGCAGACGACTTTGAAAACAGAGTGACAAAAACCTAAAAAATCTCCATAAAATATAGCTTAATTGCTAAATAAAGTTGAAAACATTGTGACCAAAGAAGAAATAAATCATCATGAGCAATTTCACCTTTGGCCACAATGTTTTCAAACGTTATCTGCTGCTTTTGCGTCAAAATGTGTCTGCAGGTGGTAAAGGTTTAAGCCTATTATTTACTTACTCACTGTGCCTTAATTAAGCTCTTCTAATTTATATCGACATGAAGAAAATCATATTATTATTGACAACAGAAATATCATATATAAACCCTTTCTGACAACTTTTGAAAACATTGTGGCAAAAGAAGAAATTGCGCATCCATTCCATATTCTTAACTAAATTTGATTTGTTGTATGTGTAAAAAAGGGTTAAATAAATTGTAGGAAATCTTGTTTGTAAAAGTTAAATTTCTTATATCCCATATTACCCCTTTCCAACAATGTTTTCAAGATGTATGCAACATGAAAAGAGATAAACCTATCCCACATGTTGACGCATCTATAGCAGACGACTTTTAAAAACATTGTGGCAAAAGGTGAAATTGCTCTGAACAATCCATTTCTCCTTTTGCCACAATGCAAATTTCAAGTATGTTCAATCATCATACTTTTATTCATAGAGATTTTCCATATTTTTGCCCTGATACTTTTAATTCCTCTGCTGCAAAAAAATAAAAAGAGGACATCTGAGTTTCCAATTCAAAAAGTAAAAGAAGTACTAGAAGCCAGATTCCAATGTGCATGAACATAAACCATAGGTTATTGGGTCTATGTGACGCTAGTTTTTCCTGTAATTGGGAAATATTCACTTCCTGTCTGGCACATTCACTTGAACCATGTCTCCGTTTCATTTAACACTTTCACACATGGAACAAATCTGCAGCATCGATTTTTTTTTTAGGGTTTTACGCCGTTTCAACAATATTTCAGTTATTTCATGTTGACAGTTCACTTATCCATGATCACTGTGTAAACAAACCAGCTCTTGGCTAGGAAATGTGAAAAAAAGTATGTTCGTAAATTGAGCCAAATGTCCTATTTACCAAATGTCTCGGATGTTATCTGATGCATAGGCATCAAAAGTTGTCTGAATCCTGGCAACGGATTTCATTTTCATTTGTAGTAAATTCTTTTCTCAGAATGTTTTAAATGTTATGAGCTGAAGAATTTATCATGGTTGTCCCTGTTAGTGAGAAAGGTCAAACCATTCTGTATCATGTTATCAGACTTGTCTGCTTTGAAACACATCTCAACTCTTTCCCACATACAACAAATCTGCAGTAGATGATTTTGAAAACATTCAGAAACAAGAGGGCCATGATGGCCCTGGATCGCTCACCTTAATTATACAATGTACTGCAATGCAAAACACATCAAGACAATTATTCTGAATGCAACCTCCACAGTGTTAACAATATTTTCCTTCATTTGGCCTAGTGATCTGTATTTTTTTTACCTGATATGAGCCATATTCCAACATGGACTAGATATCATCAAGACAATATTCTGACAAAGTTTCAACTTGCTCAAAGTAAAAATGGGGCCTCCGGAGTTTGAACAATATTTTCCTTTATTGACCTGGTGTCTGATCCAATATGACCCCTATTCGAACTTGACCTAGATATAATTCAGACAAACATTCTGACCAAATTTCAAGCTGCTGAAGCAAAAAATGTGGCATCCAAAGTATTCACAAGATTTTACTTCAATTTGACCTAGTGACCCAGTTTTTGACCCAGCATGACCCATATTCTAACTTGGCCTACATATCATCAAGAAAAACATTCTGATTAAGTTTCATTATGCTGAAATTAAAAATGCAGTATCCAGAGTGTTAACAAAATTACCCTTCAATTTGGCCTAGTGACCTAGTTTTTAACCCGGCATGACCCATATCCGAACTTGGCCTAGATATCGTTCAGACAAACATTTTGACTAAATTTCAAGTTGCTGAAGCAAAAAATAAGGCATCCAAAGTGTTAACAAGATTTAAATTCAATTCGACCTAGTGACCTAGTTTTTGACCCGGCATGACCCATATTCTAACTTGGCCTACATATCATTCAGCTCAACATTCTGACCAAATTTCAAGCATGCTGCTCCTACAGAGTTAACAAGATTTTCCCTCAATTTGGCCTAGTGACCTAGTTTCTGATGCAATATGACCCATATTTAAACTTGACCTAGATATCTTTAAGACAAACATGCTGAAGCAAAAAATGTGGCATCCAAAGTGTTAACAAGATTTTCCTTAAATTTGGCCTAGTGACCTAGTTTTTGACCCGGCATGACCCATATTCAAACTTGGCCTAGATATCATTCAGCTCAACATTCTGAACAAATTTCAAGCCACTGAAGCAAAACATGCGGCTTCTACAGAGTTAACAAGATTTTCCCTCAATTTGGCCTAGTGACCTAGTTTCTGATCCAATATGACCCATATTCGAACTTGACCTAGATATTTTTTAAGACAAACATTCTGACAAAATTTCAAACTGCTGAAGCAAAAATTGCGGCCTCTATAGAGTGTTAACAAGATTTTCCTTCAATTTAACCTAGTGACCTACTTTTTGACCCGACGTGACCCATGTTCGAACTTGACCTACCTATCATCAAGACAAACATTCTGATAAAGTTTCAACATGCTCAATTTGAAAATGTGGCCTCAAAAGTGTTAACAAGATTTCCCTTCAATTCGACCTAGTGACCTAGTTTTTGACCTCATATGGCCCAGTTTCGAACTTGTCCTAGATTTTATGGAGATGAACGTTCTGATAAACTTTCATGAAGATTGGTTGCAAAATGTAGCCTGTAGTGTTAACAAGCTCAAATGTTGACGACGCACGACGGCCGGACGCCGGACAAAATGTGATCCCAATAGCTCACCTTGCACTTCGTGCATAGGTGAGCTAAAAATTGTGGAAAATCTTCATAATTGAAAGAATAATTATTGTATGAACTTGAAAACATTGTGGCAAAAGGAGAAATTGCTCATCATGAGCAATTTCTTCTTTGGCACACTGTTTTTCAAGAGTCGTCTGCTGCAAATGCATCACAATGCGTCTATAAATGGGAAAGGGTTAAACTGTAACCTGGTAAATTTGAAGTGTTATTTTGAAACAAAGTGAAATTATTGTTGGAAATACTGGTAAAGTTGAGCATGCATGCAATTCTTTTTTTTCCACAATGGTTTCAGCCAATTGCCTAATGCAGAGGCTTCGACAGAGTTTAAATAGCAGCAAGCAAATGATTGACTAAGAATGCAATGTTATTATTTTCACAATAAATGTAAAATGGGTAGAATGGATCACATTATGGTGAACTCTATTTGTCCTTAAGCCAAAGGGTTAATGGATTTTTAGCTGACCTTTCAAAATATAAACTGAAGTGATTTCTTTTAGCCACATTAAGGTATGAATTAAAAAAAAAATACAATGAGAATTAATCCCATTATTGTATTATAAACTATGGTAAATATAATTGTATTGAAGGAATTTTCACAACACACTGTTTTATTAACGCTTTCCGCTATACAGCAAATCTGCAACAGTCGATTTTGAAAGGTCTAGACAAATAATTGAAATTCTCTACAAATGAAATAATTGAATAGAGTTGAAACTGTTGCCGCAAAGAGAGACATTGCTAATTATAAGCAGTACGTGTCTTTAATTGCCATAATTTTCTTTGAGAGCGTCTGCAGAATGTATACATGCAGGAATGAAAGGGTTACAAAAACACATATAGGATACATATATTTTTGCTTGCCAAATTGCTAATTCAGCATGGTGAGGGTTAATTAAGTCATATGACAATAACTATTTATGAATTAACCCTTTCCCTCATACGACAATTCTGCAGCAGACGGCTTTGAACATATTTCGTCAAAACATAGAAAATCTCTATAATTGACTAAAATAATGACTAAAAGTGGAAAACATAGTGGCAAAAGGAGAAATTGCTCGATTTGAGCAATTTCTTCTTTAGTCACTATGTTTTCAAAAAATCTGTCTGCTGCAGAGGCGTCAGAAAGCATCTATATGAGGGAAAGGGTTAATAGATCTTCATTTCGTATTTCGTATTTTTTATTTCTTCTTCTAATAGATTTTCTACTAAAATTGCAAACACATCAGGGCTCAAGAAATTTTAAAATCTCAATAGGTGAAGTTTATTCCTTGGAAATTTTAACACCCCGCCCTTTTGTTTATGTAAAATATGATAGTGGAACATTTTTCAAAAAGTATACATGAATTTCATGTTAATTGTAGGTTACCGTTTGCATGAAACTGTTATTGCTCGCTGATGTCAATGTAGAAATACTTAATAAATCGTAATTTTTCCAAATTTTGCAGCCACGTTTTACTATGAGTCGTCAAAGGAAATCTCCAATATTTTATTTATTAGAAAATGAGGTGACACATTCTCTTATTTACTGCTCTGTTAGTACAGTAAACATTGTTTTGTTTGCATAAAAATAAACTATTTACCTAAAAAATAGTTGTTTTGGAATTACCATGACTGAAATATTTCTGACATAATTAGACAAAAACATTTTTTTAGGAAAGCAGGCCTATGTATTTGTCTTCAAATGATGTATTTGACACATATCTGACACAGTTTGAGTTGTGTATCTGGCACAGTTTGAGTTGTGTATCTGGCACAGTTTGAGTTGTGTATCTGGCACAATTTGAGAAGTGTATCTGGCACAGTTTGAGTTGTGTAACTGGCACAGTTTGAGTTGTGTAACTGGCACAGTTTGAGTTGTGTATTTGGCACAGTTTGAGTTGTGTATCTGGCACAGGATTGCAACTACTTTTTTTCAATAAGACAATCAAGGGAAATAGTGTTCAAGTCATGAAAGGAAGAAGTGTTCAAGTAATCAAATGGAGGATTGTTCAAGTCATCAAAGGAAGAAGCGTTCACCCCCGTGCCAGCCAAACATCCTGACTCAGTAGGTTCTCCAGTCCAACTGTTTGAGACAGTTTGATTACTGGTTCTGCAAACTGGTTCTCTGTGTCAATACAAGAGAAAATTGATGCAACGCATCAATGTCGCCGGATATCCATAGTGCAGTAGTTGAATAAACAGTTATCAACTGAGGGGCATATTGGAACATCAGGGGTGGGGTCAAGTGAAAATGTATCATAACTTGCATTGTTTTGTCAACGAAGTGAATGATAATTGAAGCCTTTCATTGTTTATGATCAATCTCCATTCCAAAGTAGGTTGACCATACACACAACCAACTAATTATTGATCATAAACAGTAATGGAAATGAGTAATCTTGCCAATCATTAGTCTTAGTATGTATACAGTGCTTTCATTAAGGAATAATTATAAGATTTGTGAATTCCACATACACTTTTCAAGATGTTTGTCAGAATATTTGAATTTTATTATTTTTCAATAAAACCACAAAACAGACAATTTAGGATTTGCATGCAATAGCACGTCATTTTACCTTTCCTCTTTTAAAGTCAACAGTGGACACCTTTGCAGCAATCTACTTTTAAAACAATGAGATAAGGGTTAAATCGCTGAAGACATGTCGAGTTTTCTCTTTTTCTCAAAATGATATTAGCTTAGCATCCTAATTATATCATACTTTAACAAATGTTGAATGTAGTCCAATATTTATAAATTAGACCACCTTCGAAATATAATATCAACTAAACAGTTAAATCTCATTGAATTGTTGTAGTAATTTAAACTTAATTTCGAACATAAACTTAGCCCTTCAACATGTTAATTTATTTTAATTCTTTCTTCCTTTTTATAAAGAAAACAACAAAGCTACCATGGTTTTAAAATTTAGTATTGATGAGCGCCCTTGTGTCAATGATGCATAACAATATGCAGATCGGAAGCCATATGCCTTTAGGGAATTAAAGGACACAGTTAAAATTGGCATGGACGATATGTAGTTGGTACGAAAGAACCGATTCGTTTCTGATTTGCAGAGGTGTCGGGTTCTTGAAACTCTCTTTATACTGGCAGAGAGTGTTCGTTCAAGAGTCAGTTTTCCATTAAAACCAGTTTTGATCTCGGTTTGTTCTTTTCTTCATTTGTTTCGAACCAAATAAAGCATTTTAAATCTAATTTAATTTTGGACTTGGTGAGTGTAAAGAGCGGCTCTCTGCAAAGGAGGATTTATCTACGCAGGTGGTATTCGCGAGTCACGCAGGTGCGCGTAAGTTAACAAATTAGACCGCGACGTAAAGGTTTGTAGTTATCGACTTTTGATTACATGTAGTATATATATATTGTAAAATAAAGTATAGCAGTCTAGCTAATAGGACTGTTTTGTCTTCGTAAATAAAACAAAAAAAAACATAAATGCGAGTCAAAATAGAAGAATACTGAAATACCTACATCGGAATATTTATTTGCATTGTTAAATGTGTCATTACTTAGTGTTTTTAAACAAACACAATTGTAATATGTTCAAGACATCTAAATTGTTTCTTTCTAATAATAATCCCCCCTCCCATGTGATTTCAGAAAACCTATCAAAAATAGAAGTCGCGGGCTCCTGCCCGGCGACTAATGATTTGGGTTGCACGCCATTCTTTTGACTTTTTTAGCATTGCAAGTAAATTAAAATTGCATTTAGCCATTTCAATATTGTATGGAAAGTTAAACGAGCTTATAACTTCTACCTTATAAACACGGTGAATCTCTTGAGTAATAAAACATTGTTTTCTATTAATTGTTGGCCTTTAATTACTTCAAAATCCGTTCAATTAACTAAGTTTTTTGACAAATATTGGTCTCATTGATAGAAGTACCTTTAATGAAGCACAATTGGTTTGAAACAGTATATATAGATGGATTGTGACGGTTTAAACATTGCAAACACTCCGAAAGTAGAAGTCGGGATAAGAAGATATTTCATGTTTATCGCTTGCAAACACAATAATTAGCTATTATTTAGTCCAGCATGGGACTAATTATCAATTAGTTAAACTGATCAACTGGTAATTAGCAAGCTATATATACAAACACTTTTATTAAAGAAGATCCTATGTATCATCTACCAAACCAATATAAACCTTACCCTCATACAGACGCCTTAATTCTGACGCCTCTGCAGTAGACGACTTTTGAAAACATTGCTATAAAAGGAAAAATTGCTCAAGATGAGTAATTCCCCTTTTGAGTCAATTTGTTCAACTCTATTTAATCAAATAAAACTCTCATTTATGGAGCTATTTCACGTTTTTGTCAATTTGTTTTTGAATTCCTCTGCTGCACATGTTTTGTATGTGGGAAAGGCTTTGTAAGATACTTAATTGTAGAATTATGCAAGACAGTGATTCTCACCAAGAACTGATGGAGGACAAGTGAAGAGGCTTTATAAGAAACAGAGTAACATACTTCCTCTTGCAATAATTTAACAACCTTATTGTTGCATTTTTATATCGGCCCATATACAGACGCTTTCTGATGCCGGTGTGATGTGATGAGCAGGGTTCTCTTTGCCACAATTCCTTTTCAACTTCAAACATTGTTCTTCCACTTATAGCTTTTGTCACAATGTTTTCAAAAAGCTGTCTGCTGCAGAGGCGTCAGAAAGCATCTATATGAGGGAAAGGGTTAAATCATATCTCTTTCCAAAATCTTGTCTGCAAAAGATTGAAATGTTAAGCTATTTGCCATCAATATGCAGACCTACCATAGCAACAGGTAGAATGGCTGTCAAAAAATGTGAATGTTAATAGATCCTAGTTTGGATTAACTTCTTCTTACTGAATTAATTAACATTAAATCTTACCCTTTCCCACATACATTAAATCTGCAGCAGAATGACTTTGAAAAGATATTGGCAAAATCATGGAAATCTCTATAAATAATTAGGTACAAGTAATGAAAAAAGTTAAAAAAAACAATATGGCAAAAGGAGAAATTGCTTGTTTTGAGCAATTTCTCCTTTTGTCACAGTGTTTTCAAGAGTCATCTGTAGCAGAGGCATCAACAAATGTGGGAAAGGGTTTAACTTCACAGGCAATCAAACTTTGAGGACAAAAGTCGCACAATAAAATGAAGTTTTTTAAAGTAAAACATATTTTTATTAGAAAATACTTACCAGTCATTTAATACCTGATATATAATCTCCATACCCTAATTCATCCAGAAAAAAGAACGCGTTTAGCGTATTCCTCACGCCCTGTGTGATATACACGGTTGGCGGTAAACACCGCTGCACGTGGCCAACTTTTCACTTTTAGTTTACAGTAAGGGTTGGTTGACGACGCGGGATGGGAGGTGGGGAATCTGAAATGGACTGGTAAGTATTTTCTAATAAAAATATGTGTTACTTTAAATACTTCATTGTTATGTCAAAAATACATTACCAGTCATTGGAATACCTGATGACTTTTCAGCATAGGTCGGGAGGATCGGCCAACACTTCAGTCCTTACAGGCAATGTAGTACCATGCATGTTGTTATATTTAATGGTAGGTGAGTGACTAGTGAACTCAAGCCGCCTTTAGGTAGAGAAAGATTGAACAGAATTTCAATCTTAATGTATGTTAGTTGGTGTGTGTATCAAAATTAGCAGATATCTCGCTGAGAAGCCACTAGTGGTCCCAGAGAGAACAGGTTTTCCGTTTGTGCAGACATGGAGCGCAGATAAAAGGTTTGAAAATGTAGACTGCGACTTCCATACCGCGGCACGAAGAATGTCTTCCAAAGGTTCGTTGTTGGAGAAAGCCCAACTAGCCGAGAGAGCTCTAATCTCATGTGGACGTATCCGAAGAGAGAACGAG